>BLKR01001024.1:0-227500 GCA_011170035.1 Teleogryllus occipitalis | reverse complement strand
ATTTTTTCTAAATTAACCGAATGCGCGGAAAAGTCAAATTCAACATAAACATTCGATAAAGCATAATTTTAGAATTGTTAGAAAGAACAATCAGCAAAATCGGACCAGGGGTTCACTAGATTTCGAAATAATCGTAATCGTACATTTCACGTTCACAAGCATGGACATGGAGCCATTGTTGCTAGAAGAAAGAGGAAGAATATGGTTTCTAATAAATATTACAAAAACGCCTGAAGGATCGGGCTGGAACTTATAGAACAACGGGGCGAAATTTATGAACAATTTCAAGACTAATCACGATTTTGGAAACATCTAGAAAGCTAATTAAAATTAAATGTAGAAAAGTATAATTAAAATATATATAAAACAAGAGACGCATCGTAGTGACGTCACGACGAAATATCGAACTAAAAATGGTTGTTTAATGAAATAAGACAATGAAAGGAGAAATAGATAGTGCAGTAATTATCAGAGAAATTATAGACAGTATTGAGAACCGGTGACAAGGCCTAAGAACGTTTAAAACATGAAAATAAGAAATATTTTGTAATCTTGTTTGTGGCAACGGGCGAGCGATCGGCGTCTGTTCAATGTAAATCTATTTAAGATATTGGACAACAATGCAGAGGGAAGACGAGAACGGTGTTGTGCGTTTGGTGAAGACGCTAGCTCCGCGTTAGCGTAATGTAAATTTTAAAATTATTGTTCGGAAGTGTAATTTGAAAACATTTTAGATATTTTCATGCGGACAAAAAGGTTGTAACAAACGGGTGAATGGATTCGTAAGTAATGGCGAATAATTTACAGGTAAAAGCGACGCGAACATTAATTTTACGCGGTTGCACTTTGAACAATGGTCGCGGACATTTTTGTGTTGCATTGTTTACAACACGAAGTTTAGCGTGCTCCGGACAGTAAAAGGAAATACAAACAGAGTGTTTTCATTTTAGTTCGTGTAACGAAACAGTGTCTCTTCGCCGCGGGAACTTTAAATATTTTATTTTCATTCGTGAAAGAACAGTGTTTCCTCGCCGCGGGAACTTTAAATGTAGTGAAGACTTTGCGTTTTATCGCAAAACGTTTCGTAGTGTTTTTTAACTTTGTGAGTTCGTGGTATATATGGTCCTGGGAACTGGTGGAAGCTGAGACGGTACCATCGCCGTACACGGGGAGTGTACGAAACGGCGGACGGCGACGCGTGATATGCGCGGCATGTCGCAGTGTTCATCCGGTATCAGGGAACTGATGCATGGATATTTTTTTATTTGGCAACTTCAAAGGAATCTGTCGAAGACCAAGTTATATTAATTCATTATAGAATAAGAGGGTCAACAATTTCAAACGACAGAATGCGCATTCGGTGTGGATGAAAGTATTTCTCTATGTAATTTTCAGTGTGAATGGTCATTATTGTTTTTGTGTGTTTTAATATTAAGGGTATTGTTTGTTTGCTATGTTTTGTTTTGTGTGCCGTCAGAGGGCACTATCATTGTGCATATATTAGTCATTTTGAAACATCAGAGGAAAAGAAACAGTCCACAGAACTAAAATAAACTGAGATGAACACATTCGGGTTCACCATTAAATCATTAAAGAATGTGTTGTGATTCATGTAGTTAAACGCAGACCCGCATGCGCGCGCATAGGTACCTCGTTTGAAGCCCTGAATAGGGCAGTCACATATTCACGCCCAGAAAGAATTAGAAATTGTATAAAATTAGCTTAGAACGGGCGAGTGCAAGAGATAAAGTAGGTTGAAAAGGAAGTGTGTGTATTAATGACAAGGCGCCCATTTGTGTTTCACGATAAATAGGAATAAGTAAGTGATTTTTTGTCAGCGCAAGTTAAGAGTATGTGTATACGTATTTATGATATTAGAAGTATAGCCGTGTAACAAGGCAGAGCAGGTGAATTTATTGCATTGGCAGCCCAACGCGCGGATAGGATAGGTAGCAACAGTGAAATATTATTACAATAGTGGGAGGGTGGACGCCCTGATAATAGATTTTGCGAAGGCATTTGATGTTGTCCCACACGATAAACTGGTTCATAAATTAATGCAATTGGGTATTAACACCAGATTTGTGGCGTGGATTGATAAGCTTCTTCGAGATAGGAAACAGAAAGTCCGAGTTGAACAACAATTTTCAACTCTAGCAAAGGTAACTTCAAGAGTACCAAGAAGCGTTATTGGACCTCTCCTGTTTCTCGCGTTTGTGAATGACCTTCCAGACAATTTATATTCAAAGGTACGGCTATTTGCAGATGACTGTATAATATATCGCGTTATTCAATCAAAAGAAGACGAGGAAATTTTGCAGGTTGATCTAGATAGATTATATTTATGGGCGGAAAAAATTGAATGGTAATAAATAGTTCGAAAAACCAAACCATCACATTTGGTAGGGGCCGCAAATATAGAGAAATTCATTTGATAGCCACCTGAGTTGGGAAAATCTGATAAACTGTGTCTTAGGGAAACCCTGGAAGTCCTTGCATTTTACTATGCGAATACTAAAAAAGAGTTCTGCGAAAGCGAGAGAATTAACTTACTTATCTCTAGTTCATCCATTAATGGAATACGGGGCGGTTTTTTAAGCCCCTTGTAGAAATTTACAAAAGGAATATTTGAATACAGTACAGAGAAGAGCGTATAAATTTACTTTCCGAAGCAATAGAAAGAATGTAGAATGGGAGTCTCTAGAAATCAGGAAGGTTAAGGCAAGACTCTGTGCCATGCACAAAGCGTATGCCGGTTATCCAGCTTGGAAAGATATCTACAGCCGACTCGGTAGACCCTAGTTCTTTAGTAGAGGAAATCACAAGCACAAAATTCAGTTTAGGTCACAGAGAACAGATGTTGGAAAATTTTTCTTTACAAATAGAACAATAATGGAATGAAATAAGTTGACTGCGACAGTCTTGAAACACTTTCCTCTAGGTGTTCAGATCTTTAAAAGTAAATTAACTAACGATATTTGGAAACATTATTAATTTAATAAGTTATGCTTATTGTAACAGGTATTATTATTATTATTATTATTATTATTATTATTATTATTATTATTATTAAATTTCTGGTTCCTGCTACCTAGAGCCAACCGAAACCAATTTTATTCAAATTGTGCATGGCAGAACAATTAAAGTATATCTCAATAGGAGATGCTGAAGACAAATACCAATTGTTAGAAAAATTCACTCACGAAGCAGCTAAAGAAGCTTTGTGAGAAAAGGGAAAATGTGAATATAAAAAGAAGACATGTGGTGTACCGAAGATATAAAGAACCTAGTTGAAGAAGTTATATTTGTGGTGGCTTTCAAGAAAGGATTTAGAAGACAGTAGTGAATATAACAAAATTAAGTATTTGGTCAAGAAAGAAGTGAAGAAGGCAAAAAAATATACTTTGAGAACAAAAATGTGACAGATTAGACAAGTGCATTGGCAATACCAAATCCAGAGAGACATAGAAAATGTTACATTACATGAAATTAAATACTACCCAAGAATGGCATTTAGTAGACCCAGTTGGTATTGAAAAATGGCAAAAATACTATGAAAATCGTTTGACAGAAAATATAACTAATTTTCAGGAGATAGATTATAAACCACTTCAGGTAAATTTGATCACATCAGAGGTGACTTTGGAAGAGGTAAAGAAGTTTTCGGAAACATGAAAAATTATAAAGCACCTGCACCTGGAGGTATAGCCATAGATCTTGTTAAACATTATCATATTGTAGGTTTGGAATTAATTACAGAAATATTCAAAGGCATTTTAAAAGGAGGTAAAATGCCAGAAATATGGAAATTAGCTTAAATAAATTTAATTTACAAAAGGGCAGTAAAAGAGATTGTAATAATTATACGGGGATAACTGTGACTTCACCTTTGGTCAGACTGTATGGGCGTGTGCTAAAGAATAGAATTGAAATGCAAAGGTGAAGTCACAGTTATCGAAGAGCAAAATGGTTTTAGATCAGGAAGATCCTGTATTGACTATATTGACTTATGACAGGAAGAGAACTTCACATAATTTTCATAGATCTCAAAAAGGCTTATGATAATATACCAGTAAAAGAAGTATGGGGGCGATGGAAGAAAAAGGGATAAACAAATACATAAATGCAGTCAAACAACTTTATAAAGATAACAATAGTCCAGTAAAAGTGAGAAAATGTCTATCAGACGACTTCCCAGTAAATAAAGGATTCCTAGGAAGCTGCTCTATATCTCCAACCCTGTTTAAAATATACATTGTTAAAGCCCTAACAGAATGGAAAAGAAATTGTAGAAGTATGGGTGTGAAAATAGACGACCAGGTAATAATGGCTGAAGATGAAGATGATGTAACTTATATGTTAAGAAAATTAGTAGAAGAGTATGGAAAATGAGGAATGGAAATAAATGCACAAAAGACTGAATATAAGGTGGTGGGGGGTATGCCCCATGATTTAGAGACTAGTATAGGAATAATTAAAGGTAATGCACAATACAAGTATTTGGGAGTCACGTTAACAGCAGATGGTAGAAACGAACAGGATGTGAAAAATAAAAGAGGAAAAATAGCCATAAGACAGTTGATTCCTTTGCTGTGGAACTCAATTATTTCTTTAAAGACAGAGAGGCGCATATATAGCTCCTTCATAGAGGGTATGATACTCTATGGGGCAGAAGTGTGAACATTAACAAAAAATATAAGAGACAAACTTCAAGTAACAGAAATGATGTTCTGGCGAAGAACTTTCTCTGTTAGACAAAATAAGAAATGAAGAAATAAATAAAATGAAAGTGCAAACAACCTTGAACGAGACGATCGAAATGAAACAACGAAAATGGTATGGACATATGAGAAGGTTGGAATCAGATAGACTTCTACAAAAAAGTTGGGAATGGATACCCAATCGAAGAAGATAAAGGGGAAGGCCGAGAAGGACATGGAACATGGCAATAACCGAAGTCATGCTAAAATGAGAAATTGAGGAAAAAGACGTATGGGATGAAGAGGCATGGCAATTAGAATGTGAAAAACGGCCGAGGCTGAAAAAAACGCTAAATAGATTATTATTATTATTATTATTATTATTATTATTATTATTATTATTATTATTATTATTATTGTTATTATTGTTATTATTATTGTTATTGTCATTATTATTAGTAGTATTGTGATAATTACTATTAATTGTGTTGCTTTATTAAATATATAATTATATTCAAGTAGTACTGTATTGAAGTGTGGTGACGTGTTGTGAAGTGAAGTGAAGTGAAGTGAAGTGAAGTGAAGTCAAATGCAGTGTAATTAAAAAGTCGTCTATTTAATAGTTTAAAATAATTGTGCAGGTCAGCCATAAAGTGTAGAGTCAATTCTATTATTGTTATTATTGTTCTTGTTCGTATGATTTTTATCATTTTATTATTATTATTATTATTATTATTATTATTATCATTGTCTTCGAATAATTTAAAATTAAATATTATTTATATCTCTTATTGTAGTATGTAAACTGTAGTGTTCTGCCGCCCGGTTGTAAAAACCTACCTGCAGAAATAATAAATATTATCGACGTCGTAAATGTTGCTATTGACTTTGCTGATGTTCTGATTTTATGACATTGAGAGTAATACAACTAATCTATCTTCATAGCATTAATTAAATATGATAGTTGCTTATTACTTGCCACTACTCTTCTGACGAAACGTTCTAATACAGTCCGTCGAGCATCATGCAAAAATATTTTTAAAAAATAAAATAAAAATACTACTCAGTTGTACCATTTATCACATATTTATTTACATGTATACGAAACTTAAATATCTTGAAAGAAGGCAAATATATTCAAAACGGAGACAAATAGTACATCGTTTTATCAAGAATATCTTCCTCTCTCCTTGGATTCAATAGGAACAACGACCAGAAAAAATTATTATTGCAGAATTCATAAATGTGTACAAAATTAAGATACCACACACGTTCGAGGAACTAAAAGAAAGTAATCCACAGTGTAAAATAAAACTAGTGGTGATACAGCACCATATACTTTCTTGTATTTCTAAATTTGCAAAATACGAAAATGAGACCCACGATGTTGTTTTAAGCGTCCCGTCTTCTATCCTTTGGGGGGGGGGGGGGGGGAGAATGAAAAAAATGGAGCGGATGTTTAGAATTTGTATTTGTATATTGCTTTAATTTCAAACACAAATTACGCAAAAACTAATTGTTTCTTAAAAAAATATACATGACCTTTAATAAAAAGCTGAGATTTTACAACAGACTTCGTCAAAGACAAAAATCTCTGTGTTCAATTTTGTAGTTATTAAATGTTAACTCTTTGCAATATTTGAAAACCTGAAGAGTTCCCCGCAATTAGGACTAGCTCCATATTTATTAACGAACCTTGATACATACGACGAAAAATGTTATGAAATAAATTAGAGTGGTTTTTGAGATAAAATATTAAAAATATTTTTAAAAAACCTACATTTCTCGAAAAATTACAGGAAAACAACATGTATTTTCGAAAAGTCTTACATGACCTTACTTTATGATCTGTCTTCAAAGAACAGATTTCATTAAGGAAAAAATATATAACTTCAACATTGTAGTTGTAGGATGTTGCCCCCAAAACATTGGACTTTTGCTTTTTTTGGAAAATCAGGGATTTCAATGACCATGAGATTGATTTTAACGCATCATTCTCTTAATCGTAAGTTTATCTGTGGCGCCCTCAAAGTTCCAAAAACATGCTCCATGCGGTTCGAATACTCACTAAAACCGGTGACATCTGTTTGACTGTGTACAATATTGTACGACCAACAAATTCAAACCGATCACTCGATAGCGGCAAACAAACCGAATATTGTTATCTAGGATTTGGAAATAAAAATGTGACTACTTTTAGATATATTTCTGTGCCGTGCGATAAAAACGTCGTAACCAAGGAGAACGACGTAACCAAGGAGCTAGAATATCTTAAATACGAGAGTTGGGAAATCGAGATCAGCCGAATTTGGGGTGTAAAAAAGCACAGGTCGTCCCGCTAGATATCGGAACTCTGGAATTTTCCCCCTAAAACTGATATAAGAACTTGTCTAAACTCCCAGATATTTCAAAAGGCTTGGAAGTGCAAGATATTGCTTTATTTAGATCAGCCCACATTTTGCGCAAAATATTTGAGAGGCACCGATAATCCCTAGATCTGCTCCTTAGGAAGCTGGTTTCAATCTAGAGTAGATTTTGTATTCAATCGGTTTATAACATATTTAGTCGTGAATTAGAGGAATAATAATAATAATAATAATAATAATAATAATAATAATATAATAATATAATAATAATAATAATAATAATAATAATAATAATAATAATAATAATAATAATAATAATAATAATAATAATAATAATAATAATACATACATACATACATTCATTCACATACATACATACATTCATTCATTCATACATTCATACATTCATACATTCATACATTCATACATTCATACATTCATACATTCATACATTCATACATTCATACATTCATACATTCATACATTCATACATTCATACATTCATACATTCATACAGTCATACAGTCATACAGTCATACATTCATACAGTCATACAGTCATACATTCATACATTCATACATTCATACATTCATACATTCATACATTCATACATTCATACATTCATACATTCATACATTCATACATTCATACATTCATACATTCATACATTCATACATTCATACATACATACATACATACATACATACATACATACATACATACATACATACATACATACATACATACATACATACATTCATACATTCATACATTCCTTACATTCATACATTCATACATTCATACATTCATACATTCATACATTCATACATTCATACATTCATACATTCATACATTCCATACATTCATACATTCATACATTCATACATTCATACATTCATACATTCATACATTCATACATTCATACATTCATACATTCATACATTCATACATTCATTCATTCATTCATTCATTCATTCATTCATTCATTCATTCATTCATTCATTCATTCATTCATTCATTCATTCATTCATTCATTTCATTCATTCATTCATTCATTCATTCATTCATTCATTCATTCATTTACATTCATTCATTCTTTGTTCATTCATTCATTCATTCATTCATTCATTCATTCATTCATTCATTCATTCATTCATTCATTCATTCATTCATTCATTCATTCATTCATTCATTCATTCATTTCATTCATTCATTCATTCATTCATTCATTCATTCATTCATTCATTCATTCATTCATTCATTCATTCATTCATACATTCATTCATACATTCATTCATACATTCATTCATACATTCATTCATACATTCATTCATACATTCATTCATACATTCATTCATACATTCATTCATTCATTCATACATTCATTCATTCATTCATTCATACATTCATTCATACATTCATTCATACATTCATTCATACATTCATTCATTCATACATTCATTCATTCATACATTCATTCATTCATACATTCATTCATTCATACATTCATACATTCATACATTCATACATTCATACATTCATACATTCATACATTCATACATTCATACATTCATACATTCATACATTCATACATTCATACATTCATACATTCATACATTCCTTCACATTCATTCATTCATTCATTCCATTCATTCATTCATTCCATTCCTTCATTCATTCATTCATTCATTCATTCATTCATTCATTCATTCATTCATTCATTCATTCATTCATTCATTCATTCATTCATTCATTCATTCATTCATTCATTCATTCATTCATTCATTCATTCATTCATTCATTCATTCATTCATTCATTCATTCACATTCATTCATTCATTCACATTCATTCATCACACATTCATACATTCATTCATACATTCATTCATTCATACATTCATTCATTCATACATTCATACATTCATACATTCATACATTCATACATTCATACATTCATACATTCATACATTCATACATTCATACATTCATACATTCATACATTCATACATTCATACATTCATACATTCATACATTCATACATTCATACATTCATACATTCATTCATTCATACATTCATTCATTCATACCTTACAAATCAGGGGATTCTCACAGTATGTAAAGGTGAATGAGTTTTCAGTAGCAACACATTTAAGGTTTGACATACACGTGTACGAGTTCTATATTAACGAACTTCGTCCCCCTCAGGCGTCACAACTGTTGGTCTGTTGCAACTCGTTGATCACTCCATCTTCTTTTGGTTTGTGAATGATTTATTTTCCTGGAGGTCTGTAGAAGAGAGTCTGGTTAGGTATAGTTAATTTTCCATCCTTAATACAGCGTCTTTCCGTTTATTACTATATTATTTGATTTTAATGGAATAATAATATTATTATTATTATTATTATTATTATTTTGATGTGAAACATGACTTATGTTATTAAAAATAAGAGGATAGGTAACGAATCAGAAATATGTTGGACATTTGTTGACACTATACCTAAGTACAACTAATTTTAAGAATAATCTTTCATCAAATGATACATTTCCCTAGTCAAAGACAGGAAGCAATTTTTTTTAACGAACATTAAGGTTCCTGAACTTGGATGAATGGCGAAAACAAGCCAGCTAACTCGTCATTAGCGTGACCTCTGTCGTGAACGAAGACTGTAAGTTGGTCCAAAGTATTGCTTAGCATATCGTGTTTATAAAATGGCCTGATATCTAAAACACATCACGGTGAGTGCTTAATTTCTTCCGCCATCCCCGTCTTATGTAATGTCAGCTTATCAGCTACATCGCATTACACAGTTTCATATCGCCCTATTAATTCCTTCGTACATTAATCCGTTCCCAAGCGCGGAGATTTTTTTGGCGCAGCCGAAGAATTAGAACTGACCTCGTGCTTTTAGATTTCTAAGTGCGTTCATATTCTGCCGGACAAGAGCGGCAGCGGTATCGGAAAATATTTCACACTGGTGCGAGATTTAATTTTCGGAAGCGGTGTTGGCCTCAGGACTTCCCGCTTTTCCACGCTTCTCAGCGCTGCTTCTCCACGTCTGAAATTCATATACTCGGTCCCTCCCCAACACGTTACGGCTCCCCGCCCACTATTTCTTCATCTCCTCACTATCCACTTCCACACGCTGCATTTTCAGTCTTCCATCTTCTCGCATTCCGCCCCTCGGTGTCCTGCTACTCCACGCTCTGCCGCCCCGCGATTCACATTCCCGCTTCCTCCCAAACTTCCTCACGCCTTCTTTCCCACTTCTGTGTCCCTCCCTGGCGACTTTCTGGCTCCACAGTCTCTTCTCGTGCCTCAGGTCCACCCACGTGTCTTCCCTCGACAGAGCCTTCCCCACCTCCACTCTGCCCCCTCCCCCTCCCCCGCTGCGTTTCCCCCACCCGCGGCCCGCCTGCGCAGTGTTTGCGCAGAGCTATTCCAGGCGTCCAGGACGTGCGCGCAGGCAGTCGCCCTATCTGATACGGAGACGCTATATGTTTCCGGCGGGACTCGCAGGGATCGGGGCGCGGAGAGGCAGCGGGTGTCTAGAGGCGCCCCGAAGAGGGGGCGAGGCGCAGGGACATGGCGATCGGGTAGGGAGTGTGTTGCTAGGATGAGGCAGGCAGACGGTACGGGCAAATAAAATTGTGATGTGCTTGTGACTGTATTAGTGAGTGAGCTGTAATGGACAAGAAAAGCAAAGAGGGGGCCTGGAAATAAGACATTATTAGAAGAGATTGTAAAAGTAATTAAACAGGCAACAAGAAAGAAACAAGGCAAAACGACTAATATATCAAACTAATTAGAAACAATGCCACAGTAAGTAAAGCAAAGAGTATAAAGCTGAAACAGAAGCGAAGACAAAATTATAAGAAAGAAAAAATAATGATATTGCAAAAATGGATTTGAAAGAAAATGAGAAATTTGAAAGAAATAGTCTATGAATAATAATGAATATATAATGTATGTTGATTAAGATATGTCGACTGGAATCAGGTGAATAGCACGCAGTGCTGTTAACAGGCTGCAGGGCAGGTGAACTAGGGTAGACGTTAGGAGGGTCGACAGGTCTGCAACAGCACTGGCGTGCCGACGACAGCGGCAGCGGCAACGGCGAGGTCGACGTCGCGGGTGGCGAGCCGTGCGCAGAGTGTCTGCGGTGATCGAACTCGTAACCCGGCGACGATGTGTAGCGGAGAAGCGTGTGGGAAGGGGCGGAGAGCAGCCTGCGGGATTCGGGGGCGCGGCCTCCCGCCACAACCACCGCCACCGCCACCGCCGGCGGGGGCCTCGGCCCAGGGGGCAGGCGAGCGGCGCATGATAAGCGGGATTGGATGCGGCCCTTGCGAGCCGCCGCTTTTTGTGATGTAAATCCGGAGAGGAAAAGTATCAAAACCCACTTTAGACGTGATGAAAGCAACAGCCCAGGCGACGTATCTCGCGCCGCCACCGCCCGCAGCGGCGTCGACCCCGCCACTCCTACATCCTCGCCGACTCCGCCATCCCCACCCTCCGCCTCGTCCCACCACTCTCCACCGGTCCCGCGCGCGCGCCTTATCGTCGCCCGCAGCTCCGCGCGCGGCCCGTCCCCGCGGCGGGCGTGGGCTCGCTCTCGCACCCACCCACCCGCCCGCGACGAACCTTCGGCGCCCGCCCGGAACGATTAGGGAGCGTAAGCGCGGCAGCGGGCAACACGACCGCACCGACGGCAGTGTGGGTGGAGCGTTACGCACCCGCCGCCTCCGTTGCTACCGCTGTCGCGCCGTCGCCCCTCAGCGTTGCAGGTGCCGCCGCCTGTACAGCCCGGAAGAGTTATATCTGCACGGGAGGCCAATCGGGCGCGTGAGAATGCACGAGGATTAATAATACTTCACGCGCTGGATCTATTTCACCGAGTTTTCACTTGCTTGCGTAGATGGATAGTGTTTATCGTACGAAGTACGTGGGTGTATTCAATGAAACAGGAATCAGAAAAAAGAAACTAACGGTTTTAGGATTTTTGTGTAATTCAAAGTTTTCTCATTAAAATCCATCACTAGATTCTGTGGGGAGAACGTTATTTCTTTTTGCATGCACCTACATGCTTTCGTTCTTCTCTTTTTGTGATATCGTCCTATGACAAAGTTGCGCGTTGCGAAAAGTTTTTATTAGCGAGCGTAGCCAATACAATCTTTTCTTTTACTATCCTTCATACTAATAATATGTTTTGTCTCTAAAATACTTATTTTTCTTCGTTACGTGTTGCTAGTTCGCGTTCAAGGTTTTGATCGTGTGATATTTTTAACCACCGACATTTAGCGTACTTGGCTATGAATACGCTAGAATGAGAAAAGAGCTTCATGAAATATAAGTCATCACTTTCTTAAAACGTTTATAATCTTAAAACAAAGTACGTCTTAGTGAGATTTGCATCCTTGAGTACATAACGTAAAATAAGAAAACAGGTTCCTGCCTACAAAAAGGTGAAGTGAAATGAGTAGATACTACTAATATTTAATCATCGTCTTAGTACTTCGTAGCAGACTCATTTTATTGGCCCAGAAATTCCGCATGAACTTTTTCTTATAGATTTTGGTAATTAATCTCCGTCAGATTTACTACTATTATCATTAGATTGCGGTGTACTTCTTGTGTTTCCATCTGTTTAATTTTCAAAATTTAATAAAATGGCGTTCATAAACACTTAGTACACAAATCCCATTTTGTAACCTATGTCATCGCACAGTTTACTATGTACACTACGTAATATTATGTACACCTGTATTGTTACAGTACGTAAGCACAGAACCATAATAAATAAAACATTCACAAAAACTTGGATGTTTAATAAATATTATTTTTCAAAAATGCCTAGTATTTCTGTATTAAATCAAACACGTCTAACCCTCTCTTAGTCTATTTGCTGGTAATTGGTGTAAATTTCCGTCACATTTGTTTTCTTTTCTTTTTTACAGGGAATTATGCCATGCAATTTTCCCGCGATATATATATATATATATATATATATATATATATATATATATATATATATATATATATATATATATATATATATCGTATACTAGGGAAACCGCAACTGACATTTCCAGTAATTATATATTCGGAATCACGGGCTAAAACTGCCTTAATGTCAAAGAAAATTCTAGAGATAAGATACAAAAGTAAACAAAACAGTGTTCAAAATTATTCTCAGAATATTAAATGTCTCGAGAAAGTGGTAAATGTAAATATTTCTGCGGTTATGGTTCTGCGGTTATATTTCATAATCAAATGAACTAGAATTTATAAAATTTAATCCCTAACATGCTATACACGGTACTGTAACATTTGAGCGCAATGGTGTGGTTGGTCACCATTAAACCATTAAACTAAATTATTTTTCAACACATGTATTTTCGATTATTTAAATTTAATATTAATTAGAAATGGACATTTTTGCCGTGTATCTCACACTAAGTTTTAGGACGTTTTCGTATCTTTCAAGTGTTTAATTAAGAAAGTATGTTTGTATTACTTCTTGGTTAGGGAGTTGCCAAGAATAGCCCCCAGTTTAAACTAGAAATGCTAAAACAGCAAATACTTTCTGTATAGTATTGGTTACGTAATACTATTTATATTGCAATTTATCTCGGAATTAACATATCAGTCATCATTGTTTGGAAAACTCATTACAAATCTTCGAACATTAGGTGCAAAAACTAAATATTTTCTAGTAAATATCAACACAAATTCGCCAATTATAACTGTGTTCAATACAGCTAAATCATGTCCCAACAATGAGATGAAATTCACAGATCTAAAACTGCCGTCTCACGGAACGGAATGGCATTGTCGCATTCCAATCTGATATTTCCTGAAGGCTGGTCATTTTTCTTTCATATTATATTTAGGAAAAACCTAATTTTAATTAAGGTTTGCGGATTACTTGAAAGAAAATACATCAATACATTGAGAATATAAATATATTCTTCGCAACACTGACAAAAATATGGATTATCAATTTGGTTTTAAATAATTTCTAAAAGATTAATTTGTAAACATATAACAGAAACACAAATGTAAGAAACGAACAAAGAAATATTAAATAATATACAAATTCTAACTTACGTAGCTGTTTACGTTACAACTTACTATTACTAACTTATGTGTACGATACAACTGCCTCCAAATACTTCTGAAATTACGTTCACGAAGCGCAGGAAATTCGAAGTGGGCGACTACGTTTGACGCCAAATTACACAAAAAATACTCATATTTTAGAAAAATTTAACGCGAATTAATCTTATTTGAAGATGTTTCTTACGAAAACAGTTCATTGAGGAAAAACAATATCTTCACAATTGTAGTTGTAGGAAGACGCCGAAAAAAATTAAAATTTTTGTAATTTTCCAACAATCAGAATTTTCAAGAAACATGAGACCACCATTCCCTGCACAATTCCCTTAAGCGTCCTATACGCTATCCGAAGACAAAATGTAATATAATAATTGTTGCTGTTTTTGAGAAACAAAATTGATTAAAGAAAATTAAAAACTGACTATTTCACAGAAAACCACGCAAAAATACTCTAATGTTCGAAAAACTTGTACATGACCTTATTTCAAAATATGTCTTTAGGAAACAGTTTTAATAAAGGGAAAAATCTCTATCTTTAATATTTAATTGTAGGAAGACGCCGAAAAATGTTGAATCTTTATAATTTTCGAACAATCATGGTCTTTAACGAACATGAGACCTACACATTTCTGTTAAGGGTCTATAACGGTAACCAAAATCAAAATTTAATTAAAAAAATTGGTGTTTGGTTTTTGAAAATTTTGAAAATGTCCCAGGGGCTTCATGTAAAGTACCCATCAAAATTAAAATAAAGCTTTCCAATTCAAAGAGCCGCGAAATCCACCAGATTGATTGGGGAATGTCAATTTTGGAGAAAATCAGCCGCTAGCGTTGGTCACAGACAGACGTTATCCCGACAATCGATTTTTCGGTATCAAAGACACACAAAATATGGATCCTAGCTACACCACGTGTTCAAGAATGTTGCTAAATTTAGCAAATGGATTTATCCACTTTTTCATTACCAGGGAGCAGCAATAAGAGTTTTTCTACCGAAAATTTTCCTCTATCCCGCAGTATTACATTGCTTTCTCTCTACTGCTAAGCGGTAGTGAGTAAGTAAAACACATTGACTTTTCATAGACATGATCATTTCTTATTAAGAAGCGCATTATTGTGTTAATATCCTGATTATGAAAATGCGCCGGAGACTTGATTACAAATATATTCTTTAGGGAAGCATTCCGTTGCCAGCACCACGCGATGAAGCCTACGCCGGGCAGCACGCCGCCGCCCACATTTCTTGTGGAGCCGCCCCTCGTGGCGCCAGCGCGCGTGCATAGGGCGCGTCTCCGGCGGACGGGCGCTTTAGGCGCTCTCATACGTCCGTCCCGGCGGCCCCGCCCGCTGGCCCGTCCGCGATAAGCGCACACTGGCGCGGCGGAGCAGATAGTGTCCGAGGTTTTAGCGGTCGCCGCCAGAGTCGTCCCTATCGCGCGCCGAGATGCCTTGCTCCGCCAGCATCAACATCTCTCCCCAAAGTTTGTGGTACATCTGTGCGTAACCAATGTGAATGTACTCACTAGATGAAGAGTATGTTGGTATGGTTTAGTTTCTTCTTACAATAAATATCATTCATCTCCGGCAAATACAAGGTTTCATTTCCTAAGCATCTTGCGGAGGAGAAGGAGAAGGAGGAAAAATCAGTTTATCTACGCAATGGAAGATATTTGATATGAAGACTCATCCCGAAGTCCGAATTCTTGCATTCGAAGAGCAAGAATAACTTATGTAAAAATGCATTTATACAGACATCAATATTTTTATAAAACTATAATTTGAACACATATTACGTAAGGAATCACATTGACTAAGCTGTCATCTCCGAACAATGTAGTCTTGATCACTAATGTCGAGGATCTATTATTTAATGTTGATAGCTACATGATAAAATCGTATGAAGAAATCGAATTTTGTAGGAATGACACCTCGTGTGCTGACCTCCAAAACAAACATTATTATTTTGTGGTCATAATTTGAGGCTTTAACTCTGCAGGTTGGATTTTCTCCCTGAGTATTTTTTAACGTTTGATATTGCTTCATAATACTGCGCAACGGTCACGTTCCATCATTATAAATAGCACAGAATCAGCAAGATGTTAATGGGAAATACATGTAGTGCATCGCACTTAACTATTTTATTAGTTTCATTTTGATGAGAGCATTTTTTCAATATATCCAATTGAAGCTCGTTCATTCTTTGTTTGCGGTAAGGACTCTCTCAGCGAGTGAACCAGAAGCTGACAATCTCTCCAGCACCTTTAATTTCGCGTGATCCGCCGGTGTAACCTGTGAGCTGCTAGCCGTCACCATTCCCGCCCCCCGCCCCAGTACTTGCCGCGGCCCTACCCGAGCCTTCGCCCACGCCTCAGCCACCCCTCGGTCGTCCGGTTGGCCGCTCATTACCACGCGCCACGCACCTGCTCATTAAGCAAAAGCGAGGGGACATCGCGAGGAGAGTCTCCGCCTAGGGGTTGACGTTGGCAACGCGTTTTATGACAACGCCTAACATCTCAGGACTGCTCGAGGAAAGTTATACGCATATTAATCGCGATTAATATTAATCGCGATCAGACCAAAGTTTTAAGATATTTCATTGTGTTATAATCGAATTAATTACAAGTATACATGTGTATTAATTATCTGTAATATTATAAGAAATAGTTTTTGAAATATCCAGATCAGTGTTTTGATAATAAACAAAGATATTGTGCTCACCATAGAACATAAATATCTATAAAATGTTTAAAAGTAAACTTTTAGGCAAAGTTAGCTAAACTTACTCGTGAGTTGCAGGGAATTCTTTTAGAACCGTTGTTAAAATGAAATATAAAATCAATATGTTTCGGCAAGTTTTAAATTATTATAAGAAAATCATGGATGCTGCACTTACTAATTGCTTGAACGATACGGTAGAATACGTTTTTATATCTTAATGGTCTATCAGATCACGTCAAAATTTAACACAATCCCAGTTGAGTATTTTAAAATAATTGCTATTTATTATGTTTGTTAACACTCGTATAATACATATTTCATTCTGCTCTTTATAAATTTCGGTTCACTTGAATTAAACAGTATTGAAAACTGCTAACGAGTTCCCAATTTGTCACAGCAGAATGCTTCGTATACATTTCATTTGTGTCGCATATTATGTATACTAATGCACTTTTCAATGCTAGAATTCTAGGAATTATTAAAGCTGCGGATAAATATTACATTTCCATCTGCAGTTCAGTATGATATCCGAAATCACTAGATGCACGTTAGTCCAAAGAAGATTTTATAATGTGCAACTCACAAATATTGCGTTCTGACATTGTTTAAACACTCTTTTTAATTCCTTCACGTTGAGATTCCACATTCTTGACTCAAATTCGGAGAGAATACAAATACGATGACGGAGAAAAGGTAATAGAAAATAAGTCTCTCAATGAAAAAGTCAAATACGACCTAAGGAAGTAAAGAAGAGAGAGTAAACAAGAATTATGAAACGAATAAATTCAATATTTTAGAATAATTTGATTAGACATAGGTCTAATATGTATCAATGAAAGACAAATTTAAGAAAGAAGTTTGAAAAGCATCGGGAGGAAAACAAAGAAAAAATAATTTGAATGTCAAGATTAAAATGGATCGAGAGATGCGACTCTGGCAGCTTTCGACAGTAGATTACGACGAAGATACAAAGCATATCCTTTTGAATATTTATGAATTACTCGACCACTTCGCGTAACTACTAATATTTCGAAATGAGTCTTCATTCGTCTGGCTTCGAGACCGCAGGGTCTTGTGAAGGGTTAGGCAGCCTTCCCGCCCGTATTGGACAGCCCCGGCGGCGCTCCCGCGCCCTCTCGGCCACGCGCCGCCCGCAGCGCACTGCCGCCGCGCGCCGGCGACATCGATTAACGCGCGCGTTGCGAGACAGGGGTGACCACGACCACGCCCACGCCCGCGCGTCGCCTCGGCGCTCGCATTGGCGTACATCATCGATTCCCTGTTTTCGGCCCCGCCCGCGTTGCTATTAACCGTATCTGGCCGTCGCACGCTCCGTCGTTACTTGCGGCCACCGGCCACTGGCTGGGTAAGGGTGGGTGGGTGCGGGAGGGGGGGCAGCGACCCTCCGGGGGACCCGTGTTCTGGCGCCCTTACGTAGGGGGCCGCGACGCCGCTTGCCGTTATGTGCGCCGCGCGGCCCATGTAATTTGCTGCAACTGTCCTCTCCCATTGCCGATTCGAATGTACGACATGAGCAGTGTTCGGGGCGGGCAGAAGGGGGCGTGATCATCGTTTCGGAAGATGCCCTGGTTCGTCATGTAATTCCGGAGTTGATTAAGATGGATCATTAAGGAGAAGATTCATGTAAATATGGAACAAGGTTCTTTTAACAATAGGAATCCCTTCGGATGAAGTGCGTAAAAACAAATATGCTTTAATCATTACAGTTTTCCCTCTGAAACGTTGAATGTTTTTGTTTTGAAATGAATTAAGGTTGTCCATCTTTATTAATTTATCTTTCTCTTCTTGCTTTACTAATTGCTGACATGAAATGATATCTATATGTCAAGAAAACATTACGCATTCTTAATACTCGTATTTACTTTTGTCATGAAAGTAAAAGCAGTGTGCTTTATATCTCCTTATCGCGAATCTTACGTGAATATCTCAGCTTCTCTTCAAGTGTTCTAACGTGTATACTATATTCTATTTTACTGCATCCTCCAAACCTCCGCTTTATCTTATCTAAATTCAAGGAAATAGACAATACGAATTAATTTTGAAATCAATCATGTAATGGCAAGGTATGGCTAGAGTTAAAGTTGGTAATAAAATTCTTCACTGACACGTTTTCCACACCACGTAGTCTAAAAACACTTAGAAAGAAACATACACTTTTACATTCTTTTCACAAGTCTACCACGGTATTCGAATTTTCATGCACGACGTACTTTTCCGCGAAGCTAAGGATGTTTGCCCCAAAAAAGCGGTCTGCAATTTTCGACTCGCACGCTCCGAGCACTATCGCGACCGCAAAAAACTAATTTCGTCTTTCTCTGTCCGAGCGGCGAAGGGGCACTGCACACAGCGAAGGGTCGGTCGAAAAAAAATGAATGCGTAAAAGGGGAGCGGAAGATGAGGGAGAGCGTCAAGGGGGTGAGAGGAGGTGAGGGAGGAGAAGGAGGCGTGGCGCGGGGGGAGGAAGGGGTGAGTAGAGGAGGGGAAGAGGCGAGCGGGCTTGCAGGGCCCTTATGCCGGTCACGAGCCCTTTGATATTCGCGGCGTGCGTGGCACGTAGCGGGTCTCACCGCCCGCGTGCTCGGCCGCCTCCCCCGCCGCCACCCCCGCGCCTGCCTCCGCCCCCGCCCCGTCGCTGCCGACGGCCCCGTCCCCGCCGCGGCTGCGTACCGCGGGTGGCGGACCGCGGTGCCTGCGACTTCATCAGCCCGCCGACGTGCTGCACTCTAATTAATATCCGAGGCGGCGGGTCGGGGCGAGACGAGGCGGGGGGGGGGGCGGACGGGGGCGAGGCCGCGGGCGGCCCACTTCGTGCCGGCGTGCAGCCCCGTGCCCTGCGCCGGTCCCCGTCCCCGCCTCTGCCCGTCGCCGCCCCCAGCTTCGTCGCTTCTAATTTACTCCCCGACGATACCCAGCGCCGGTGAAACCGCTCCGCATAGCGCTGCAGAATTAAACAATACGAGACGCCGCCGCCAACTTGCCTCTTCTCGCGTCGCGCCGTGCCCGCCTCACGGTGCTCTCTGGCCCGGCACCCGCCGCGGGGAGCACGGTCGCACGGACCACAGCAGGGAGCGGGCGGCGCTGAGAAAACGATGCGTTGTTTGGTGTGGGTAAGATTGGTGCAGTGGGAAGGGGAGGGTAAAGGGATTGGATGAAATGGGGTCTCGCCGAGCGAATCGGGTTGAAGTGGAACGGGAAGAATACAACGCGGCAATATGGGTTGGAGGCAAGGGTTGGGTCGGCACGGAGTGCAGGAGGGTGGGGGGGGCAGGGAGAGGCGGGGAGGTAGGAATAGCGCGAGGAGTGGAGCGGAATGTAGTGAAGCGGAGTGGGGCAGGGAATAGTGAGTCAGTGCCGGGTGAGGCGGGGACAGGTTGCGGGAAGAGGAAAAGCGATGTGGTGCGGTATATGGCGAGGTCGAGTGTCGTCTCCGGCAGAGCTTTGTGCGAGATTGTCTAATACTCCTGTGTTCTTGGAACCGCAAGAGAAGGAATTTCGACAGCTTCTTTTATGACGGCGGCCGCAGAGTATTCCTTGAAAGTGAGTCTTGCGGTCTTGTAGAGTTGCTAGACTACGGCTGTATGGCTGTTGAATAGATGTCTCATTTACATTCTTGCTTGTCTTATTGAAGGCTGTAAACAGGTGTAATGATGTACGGTTTCAATACAGTCAGAATACGTTGACTGAAAATTGTTGTAAATAATTTATTTTAATAATTTGATGTATATATCTTGAAGGGATTCCGAAACAGCAAAATATGAATATTCAATGTCTCTTTATTCATGATTCACTTTGAATTAATCTATGCACCATTAGTACATGAAGGACTTAATTTTGCCAAAAAATGTATAAGCAGAGTTTAGTTCTTTGTAGTGTCCTTCAAAAGAAAAGTCTTGCCGAAACATGTTACAGAATTATTATTTTTCTTAATACTCTAATATAAGTTGAATTCAATTACGAAAATTTCCGACGTGTGTAAACCGTATATAATAGTCGATCATGTACGCATTCATATTTGTTTATAATATGCTAATTTATAGAAACATGCCGGAAATTAATTGAACCATTCCTTCATTTTAGTGATGGGAATTGAAACATGAGTGATCAACAAAGATACAGTCGTATTTTATTGCTATTATAAACTGTGTTGGTTCTACAATGAAGGTAGTACATTTCTTTTAAAATTGTTGTAAACTTAAATATCTAGTTTCGGTAAAGAGTGTGACACTCTTCTAAAATATAAGTACCATTTGATAACAAATTTATTTTTGCAACTGTGTGAATTTTTAAATTAAATTTTTAGCTTTTTACACGACATGGATTTTCAGTTGTTTGTCTAATTACATAGTCTCTTGTAAGACGAGGCTTTGAAAGTTTTATTGACTTTTATTCGAAAGGAGAAAAAACCGTTTAATCAACAATTCTATTACTCAACTTAAGTTAGTTATGTTATAACAATGATAAAGTACCTAATGATGTTTGTGACAGTCATAATTTAAAATAAAAGACCCAACGTATAATTGAAAAATACATTCGTTTTCTTGATTTCTGAAATAAAAGAAAATCTAGGATGACTGATGTTGAAAGTATTGACTACGAATCCAACATTGAACATTTTAATTGAATAATCAGGATAAGATGCGGGAAACAAAAGCTACAATTCACGTTACAGTAGTGAATAATACTTTAACCAATCACATACAAAATTCTACTGCAGTTAAACCCACAACTCCTTCCTTTCTTCATTTGTTCGGCTGTTCGCTAGGGCGTCATATCAGCACAAAGGCATGAGCGACTAGATTTCTTCGGGGCCCGGCCGGTGCTTCGGCGGCGGCTGAGGCGGCGCGGTCAATGCATCACGAGCCGCGGCGCGGCGTGGCGGTCGCGCGATAACGGCGCCCGTCTGCCGTAAATTTCGCAATTAAGTCGCGTGTGGAGTAAATTGTTGAGTCTTAGGCGAGGAATATTTCTTCGTTATCCAATCGGACCATCAAATTAGCGTCCTCTTTGTCGCCATAAACTTGTTGCGGGCGCTGCGCCGCGCAGGGCGGTGTGGGAGCCCTCGGCGGCGTGCGTTGGGCCACGCATCCAGCCACGCCCACCCCTGCTCCTCCTCGCCGCCCGCGCTGCGTTGGCTTCCCCGCTGGGATTAGGCATTGCAGAACACTCCTAAAATCCTTTCGTGAGGAATATAGGTCTATTGCCCCTCTATTATTGTATGTTGTTCTACCTGACATTCTAATTCCCTCGTAATCTTGCTTCTTCCCGTTTCCAAATTTCCAATTAGTTTCTCTTCGCCGTTTCTTACCATAACATTTCTCCCTCTTATTGTCAGTCGTTCCAAATCATTCTCTTTACAGCCCCATTTTTTAAGATGCATTTCCTTCTTCTCTTTCTCGTCTCTTTACTTCACACCCACAGCCTTCCCCCATTCCAAAGTCTTAAACACGTCGTGCTTTTATTAGCACCGCCAATGACACTCTCTCACCTTACTATTTTGTATCATCATCTTTACCATCTTTGAATCCCATTTCCTTCTTTCTTTATTTTCATCTAGAACTGTGCTTCGATCTTCCTTGACTAACATTTTGCCCACTTCACTTCGTAGTGTTCTATTCTTTAATATCCCACGTCCACTCTTTCCAATCTGATCATTCTCTCTCCGCTTGTACCATTGTCGAATATGCGCTGCACACTGATTTTCAAACATTGCTATCCCCATCTCCTGCCGACCCACCAGTGGGCCCTACAACATTGACCGCCGCCGCCGTCGCCGTATTCACGTGGGCGCCTGCGGCAATCGCCGGCGTGCGTGGGTGCACGGGCACCGCGGGTGATGTAATTGTGCGCATATGGAGCGGAGGGTGATTTACTCCGGTCCCCGAGGACGCAAACCGGACTTCAGCGTAATTGAACTAAATATACGCGTTGGTGCAAGCAACGCAAGAAGTGCGGTGCGGTTCCAGGCGTGGAGAGCTGCTTCCGCGAAAATTGAATTAGCGCAAAGCTTCGTGCGCGTTTTTCCGTTATTAATATTGATTTGCCAGTGAATTACACTAGAAATACAGTTTAATCCGCTATTACATTTAATAATATATTTGAGATGATCAACCACAAGAGTGATTAGAAATTTAATTCAACTCTAATTATATTTGGTGCCTGTGTTAAAAGAGGAGAGTATTATATATCTGTTATCAAAACTGCAGGTAGAATGTAGTTTTCTGTTTTCACTGAAATTAACAACTCAAGTGATGATGCACTAGTTATTCGAAGGACAAATGTCTGCCTTAATTTGTCTTTTTACTTTAATAAACATAGTGCAAGTTGCTGGTCTGATAGTTGATGTGGTGACCTTTGTATGACAGAAACAATTATTTATTTGCAAGTACTGTAGGTTTTGTTATAAGTTTTTTCTCGTGTGATTAGTTAGCTTTCTACGTACCAACATACAAATGCGAATCATTACTACTATATTATTCGATTACGCATAAACACGTTTGCGCGCACGTACGCACTTGTTAGTTTTCCTAGCCTCAAATTACGACGAGCACTTCTTTGTGCACGCGAAAATGTCATCGTGCTTTGTTGGCGCCGGCCTTAGGCGAAACGCAGAAGGTGCGCCCGAGCGCAGCGAAGCACCGCGCAGTGTTTCCACATGGCCTCCGAAGAATTCACTTCGCTGTTAGCTCCTCGTTAATACCGCGCCCCTCGCGAGCCAAGGCCGCGCCGTAAGGATCGGAGTGAATAGGAGACGGCCGCGCCTCCGGATCTCATTACGCGGCGAAGAGAACTCCGGCGTGCCGTGCTCGCCCGCGTAAGGCAGGGTAAGGCTAAGGCAGGCGCGGCTGGCGAGGTGGGTGCAGGCCACCGGCAAGGCGGTCAGGTGCGGAAAGGCCAGGAGGAGGGGGGCTGTTGCTGAGCGCTCTGAGCAGTTGCTCGCGCTCTGTTCTCCCCATCGCCTACGAAATACCCTCCACCCTTCTTTTCTATGCCAGTTGCCTTTAGCAAAATACGTAGCTACCGGAGACTTGATTTTCTCTATAGAAAAACTCCGAAGTGCCATTTGTTTTACTACTGCCTAGGTTGGTAATCTTTCTCTTGAGAACTTCTGCTTCATCATATCACAATTAGGAACTTTCAAATATGTATTATTTACATATTTATGGATTCACATCTTTAATTTTCTCCCAACTTTTGGGCGTTTCGAATTGGTGTTTCTTGTAGGTATTCTTCTAATTCCTAGTGACTGTTTCCATCTTTCGCTCACCTATGACGGTTCCTAACACTGAACTTGCAGCTGCTTTCCATGCCGTGATCTTCACAAATTTCTTTCTTTACAGGCGCTACGCTCATCATCTCTTTCAATAACTTCTCTCCCTACCTTCATCTCGATTTGCGACAATGCTTTTCAGCTTCCCCCATCCTACACCATCGCCTCCACCTTTCCTTCCTTCACCTTTACTGTTCGAGAGGGGCCCCCTTTGCGAGCAGACTCATATCACCCTCACAACCTGTCTCTGCGCCATTCGCGCCAGCACCCACACGCCCCCTTCTCTGCGCACCCCTCCCCCCACTACTCCACTGCTTTGTCCTGCGAAGGTGGGGCGCCTCTCGGCTGCCTATGCTTGGCCTCTGAGAGCAAAGTTAGTGCGAAAAGCTCTCTCCTTGCACTCCCGTTCCCTCGCTGCCGCTTTCTTTATTTCCTAATCTCGCCCTCTCATTCCCTGGGCACGCCTCGTTATGCTCCCGCTCGTCCCCACCCCTGCCCAGACCGCCACCGCTGCCGCCACCGCCTCGCCGCGGCCCTGCAGGCCCGAGCCCGCTCCTGCCGCTGCGCCTGCTGCCCCGCCCACCGTGCACTCGGCTCCCCTCCTTGATCGAAATCGCTCGCCCCGACACGCTTGCCAACTTGCGAGAAGTGCGTTCTGCCTGGTCGGAGTTAACCTCAGAGCACGAGAGTTATAACAAAACTCAAGACCCCTCGCAGGAGTTGATAAGCGCCTGACAAACCTCTTAAGTGGAAGGTGATTCCAACCTAGAGGAAAATCATATGCTGCCAGAGAAAGTGTCATTTCGTTTAGCTTTGAAACGTATGATGTTTTGTGATAGCATCCTGTTCTTACGCCATCGAGTTTTACAATGATTAAATTATTATAACAGAAATTCTCGTAACCGTAGTGCTGAAAATAAAGGTGCCTTACAAAAGTAAGAATACATTAGAGGAAAATTGCTGATATTTAAAAAAACATGTATTTAAAGTTAAAAATAGTTCGCACATGAATTTTAACTGCAGGATTTTGATGTTTTTTTAAATAACATACAATGAAGTTTAATTTTTAATCTTCTGTATTCTTTTCAAATACTTCTTTCTACCATATTTATTTTGATCTTCATACTTGGAGATCTGGATACTTGATCATTAGTGTTAATTGCAGTACTGATCATTATTTTTGAATTGCACAAATATGAATATCAAAATGGGACATCTTCTCATTTGACATACGTGTATTATGGAATTAATTTTGCTTACTTAAAAAGGCAATTATTGACAAAACCCTTAATTCAAGGTACGGCGTTCTTACAAATCTTTCTGGAAAAGAGATTTGCAAAAACTGTCATTTAAATGAATCGAAAATCAGTCCAAACAGCGCGAGACTTCTTATGATCTGCTGTGGAATCTACTGCTTGCGAGCAATTATGAGAAACGCGATTAGGGGAGATTTTGGGCGCATCGTGGGATAACACTTCGCATGTGCGCACGCGGATAATCCCGGATCCTTCTTCCTTTTCCCATCGTTCAGTCCCCATTTGACAGTGTATACGCTCCGAACCACCAACCATCACCTACCATTAGCCACCAGACACAAATTCATTAATATTTCACTCGTAGCTCCCCTCCACCCTCCAGCTTTAACCGTTAACACTTGTTTCCTTTTTACTTCTTATTTCAACTCTATCTCACCATCTCTAGATGTGATGCATTCAATATCAAATCTTATTCAACATTCTCAATAAATTTTCTTTCCTCAACTCTCATACTCTCACCTCTATTCATATCTTATCATGCGTTTTTGCTATTCAGACTTCATGATTTCCCAGAGTCTTTCAATAGCCGTTCCAGTCTAATGTGGTTCAATGGAGCTCCCACTCACCCAATCACCGTCTCCACTCCATCCAGCTCACACGTTTGCCGTCGCGTCATCAGCTGTCAACGTCGGTGCTCTTTCGCCGCAGTTTCTGGCACTCTCGGAACGATATTTGGCTGGGATTTCCCCCGTGCTGTCTCGGCCTCCCATCCCGCACTGCTCTTTCGACGGGAGCGGTGGCAATAGCGAGCGGAGACGAACTACGAGGTGGCAGTGACGGCGGAGCTTGCAACCACTCTGCCTCCGACCTCCCTGCTGCTCCGTCGCCGTTCAAACTCAGTCGGCTAACTTTGCCAGTGCACCCGCAGGTGCGCCGCTTATTGCTTCTGGCGCCGCCCCGCGCCCGTGCCCGCGCCCGCGCGCGCTTCTTATTAGTTTATCAGATCTCCCGCGACGCGGACTCCTGCACTTCATACGTGAACTCGAGAGATGTCTCTGCTTCAGCTTCCGTCTCCACCGTTCCCCTCCATCGCGAAGGGAGACTGCTTCGCACTACCCGCAACGCTAGCTCACTAATACCTCCCCACTACACGTTATTTCATCACGTCTACGACTTTTACATGTCTCCGCCAAACTGTCAAAACTTGCATTCTTGACATTGTTAAAGTATATCCTCTTGCGTACAACACTAACGTTTGTGGCATTAGTTCTTCTACGACACATTGTACCTCCGCTTCCAGCGGCGTCATTCCTGCCACCCATGCCGCCAGTCCCGCCCGCGCCGTAGAAGACAGCCTTCCGCGACGGTAGCGTAGGCCGCGTCCCACCGCACGAGTGCCCGCATTCCGCGGGCTCTCCCCGAAAACTTGGCGAACTTTCTCGAGTTTTCCCGGTGCCGCCGTCTTGAGACGCCGGCGACATAATAAGAATATAGAATGCGCCCACTTCTCCCCTTCCACTCGCAGCTCACCCCGCCCTCCTCCCGCTCACTCACCCGCCCATGGCGAGCCCGCTGGCACAGCCCCGTAAGCCTCTTCGCGGCGGCCCTGTGTTAAGATAAGACAAGTTCACAAATATTAATATTGTACGTGAGTACAACCAACATTACGGCACAAGATTTCCCTACGGCCCACATGCGCACTTGGTTGTGTGGACCGCAAGGCTCCGTGTTGTTCCCTTACTTAACTCCAGGGCGGCCGAAAAAGTTTCTGCGCCGCCGCCGTTGGCGCCGCAACGGCCGCCGCCACCACCACCACCGCGGCCGCCGCCGCTCCGGCCCCTGTCCCTCGACCCACCGGCAACTTATTGGGCACTCGAGGCGGGCGGCCTGCATAAACAAGGGGCGAACACACGGCCCGCGCTATTGCACGGGGACCCCGCAGCCCGCGGGCGCCACGGCGCTGTCCTGCTTGCCCTCCCCGCCCCGCCCCGCCCCGCTCCGCTCCACCCGCCACTTCCTAACTGGCAGTCTACCTCCGCCTTCATCAGGGTTCCTCGCTCTCGCAACCTCCAGTCGTCTCACTTCCCTTTCTCCTTGCTTTATTTCTTCTTCCCTCATCATTTTTAGTCATTGCGTCAAAACCTGTTTCTTCTCAGTCCAAAATTACTTTTTGTTGCTCTTCCTGCGCTACTTTCGTCTCTTCCGTCTAATGGAGTGGTGTTACTGAAGAATTACCTCCTTGAATTTATTCGTATTCTGAGACATTTTCTTGGTCACTACTGCTATTTTTGTACGTCTCGCAAACATCCATGCTCTGTAGAATGCAAAATAAGACCTTTTAGATACAATGTTGACCTACTGTATTATTTATTTACTAATTTTTTCCATTAAATACTTTTATCATATGCATGAAGGACTTCGATCAAGCCTTCAATATGTGTAGATACTGTATGGAAGCAATAGATGAAGTTACAGTTAGATACAGTTTTTTAGATAATGAATTGTATTACTATGTTAAGGAAGCGTCTGTGATTCAGAATTCGTTATATTGTTGAATGGATGGAAATTTAGACATCTATCTTCATAAACGTATATATTTTTTACCTCATAACTAATTTGTATATACAGAAAACTGTCATATTGCACGATGTACCATTTCGGGACTGAAAAAAGATTAACAAGTATTTCATCTTCATTTGCTTTGAGGTCATTAGTTAATACCGTTATTAATATCTAAGAATTCTAGCACAACACACGAATTACATTATCTGATTTATTTGTAAAATTTATAGAAATATTCTCATAAAAGAAATAACGTAATAATTATTCCATTGGAACTTTCTTGCATTTGACAAACGTTGCTGTAATTAGTCGATCGTAATGACTAAATAAAAGTGTTCTTTTGTAGTAAGACAGTATTTACCTATTGATCGTCTATTAGTGCTATTGTCTCAATCATATTTGTTCCCGGAATTATTTTGAAAGATGTGAGAT
Organism: Teleogryllus occipitalis; assembly: GCA_011170035.1. Classification (NCBI taxonomy): domain Eukaryota; kingdom Metazoa; phylum Arthropoda; class Insecta; order Orthoptera; family Gryllidae; genus Teleogryllus; species Teleogryllus occipitalis. The sequence goes on along the minus strand of BLKR01001024.1, from coordinate 199,061 downwards.
AAAAAGATTGAAAGCTCTAAACAATCCTTTTTACCTTGCTACATCTCTTAAATGTTTCGCGAACATCCAACGGTTAGGTTCCAAATAGCGGCTTTTTTCACGAACCATCCGATCTGAACAGGCGCTGTAAACCGGAGTGAGCATAATTATTCGAAGGGAACGGCTCGTTCGGTTCGCCTGTACTGCCGGGGGCATTTACACATTTAATTGTGCGGCATAGGAGTCTTTTGCATAGGAGACAGGCAGGCTAGCCGTCCAGTCGCCACATTAGCATGTCTGTGTTGAATTTCTCATTTCACGATTTCGCCGCCACGCCGTTTTTACGGCGTCGACGCGAGGTCTCTCTCTTAAATTTGGTATCCGTGCCGGTCTCCACTTGCGATGCTTGTTGGGAGAAACGGGTCGTAAAAATTAGCAATTTCAAAAAGGTTATCTTTTTTATTGCGGTCGTATAGAAATTACTACAAGGCTCAGGGTGTAATATAACATTTTGTTGTATTTTGTTGCGCGTTCGGGGATGGTCCTACCAGGGAAGAAGCCCTTGTCAAAGGAGACTTCGTGGTAAAAGCCAGAAATCTTCCCTCTGTCAAAATCTGTTTATCTGTCTAAAACCCGTGTTGCACTTATCACAGCTCTGTAAAACGTTGGGAGTTGGAATTTTTATATCATTTTCGTGTACCTCTGTTGACTGAGTCTGCTTGCCATTCATCTAGTATTCTTATTTAGGGACATACTCACGCTAGCATTGTTGGCCTTCACTCCTTTAGCATGATATGTTAGTATCATGTAAAACGCCAAATTCTCTAATTTGCAAATTTGCAGTTTTCATGTTCACACATAGTGTTCTGGTGCACGCATGCAACTGACGATTGTTCGTGGATGGATTGTCTCTATTACATACACTCACGTCTGCCTACCTTTGAAGGCTACTTTCTTTGATTGTTATCTCTGATTACCTTGAGCAATTTTGCTCTCTATGAGTAATACATATCGCGTATTAAGTAAACATTTATGGTTTTTATATAACTTAACAAAGTAAGTAAAATTAACAGCGTTGGAATAAATACCGTTTTAGAAAATCATACAGTTTGTGAAGTCCAATATGGAATTTATTCTTCGTTTACAAACTTGATGACATCCAAACAATTTTTGGGAATCAATTCGAGAACTACGACCAATATCTAACCATAACCCTCTAAATCAGGAATTGGGATGCACGTAATTCTAATTGACATTTCAGGTTACTTAGGAAATTGCATGGTGAAGCGGCAATTGTACATGAGAACCATAGTGTACGAGCACATTATTTTGAGTACTATTTGTAGCTTGTTTTTTTTAAATGTCTTTGAATTTAGTCGACGCTACTCCCCTTTTCTTTGTGAAGTTTAATATCAACTTTGCGTAGAGTGAGAAATTATATTATTTACAGAAGACTGCATCAAAATTTGGATGCCGTGAATATATATTCTTGCGTTCGAGTACATACGAGTATCAACGGAAATACTGTTGGAGAGTCGAAAAAAGCTGAACCGTCTATTATTATGAAAAAATCTTTCTCTGTACGTGGTTGCAAAAATAATCATGACTGAATTGACTGTAGAGAAATGTGGCTCTTGAATACTTACGCTTTTCAATAATACGTTTTTTCTCGTAAAGAAGATTTTAGATAGAAAAATCTCAGAACTTCTTATCACATTCCTCGCTCCTTACGTATGGTCGGTTAAGAAATGAAGGTTAAAAACTCAATTATGTTTGCCCATTCCTACATTTACTACGCTTTTCTAAGTCACTTTATTAGTATCTAACGGATCTAGATGAGATCTTCACATAATCTTTGGAAAAGAGACGAAGAGTATAGAATGGCAAGCACCATTATTTAATATAATGTTTACTCAATACATACTGTTAATCAAGGCTGAGGCCGAGGAGATCTCAGGATCACCATGAACTCGTGGTAACCGGATAAAATTCTCCAAATAAGCAGGGATTTAATCCTCAGCCTTGTCATTTATTTTGATTGATATAGAGTAATTATACAAGTTTTGACGCATCTTAGACTGAATATAAAAAAAAGTTGATTTGAACTCTAAATGTGGTAACGCTCATTTTTTTAATCATATGGGAACTGCTGACTGTGTGTTGTAGCGTTAGATGCTGGATCCCAGTGTGTTGAGCTATGTGTCTCTGTCTCACTATCCATTTGAAGCATCTTTGTTGGTGATTGAGGGAACGAAGTATGTTTTCAATTTTTGAAAGACTACGTACTGCATTATTACAAGCTTCACTATGAATATCCTTGATATCTATACTGTAATAATCCAGAATCCCCCAAAAACAGTTTTGGTTTAAAATGTAAACATAGCAGAAAATAACAAGAGTGGGAGGTGAGAAGACAAGAGAGGGCGGCATCGCGCATAAACAATTTTTATAAATTAAAAGAATGCACGATGAAAAACCAAAATAGACAGTATTAATCGGTAGTACACAATTTTCGGAACCAGTTAAAAGTTGTTTCAAGTAAATCGCGTTAGGGGTTCGGAAGATATAAGCAAATTTAGAATTGCACTTTTGGCGAAGAAATTGGAAATCAAGAGCCATTGTTACTATGGGAAGCTTAATGTGAAAGAGCGATTTTTTCAAATATTAAGAAAACGCGTGAAGCTAACGCGACGAAACTTTTAGAATTGATAGAGGAAATTTCGCAGAAAATTACGGTATTACTCGCAGCTTTGAGAAATATCGAGGAGCCGCAGTAGAAATTAAAATCCAAATTATGTAATTAGAATTAATACAAGAATAATGATGCATCGCGATGACGTCACGACGCAACAAGACCAAAATTAAACTAATTTAGCGTTATTAGACATCGGGAAGCAATAAAATAAATAACACAGAGATTAAAAATAATAAGAGGAATTAATAATGAAGTGAAATGACGTTGAAAGACAGAATTCAATGAAAAAGTTATGATATTATTTGTGGAGACATGCAAGCGATCGGTGAATGTTCGTTGGAAAATAGATGAAGGGTCTTGACAAAAATGAGAAGGAGATGGTGTGTAAAGACGCTGATGGTCATACGTGTCATGTAGTGCTCCGCGTAAGACATTGTTTAGTATGAAAATACTCGAGGAACAGTTAATATTTTTACTTAATATTGTTATCGGACAGTAAACATTCGTAGTGAGAATGTGTGTTGGAATATTAGCAGTTATGCGTATAATATTATGCTTCGCGTAATGGAGTGTTTTAAAGAAATATAAGTACGCGATGGACATGCAATAGTTTTATTGATATTATAACGAAAGTGAGATGTTCGAATGGCAGAATAGGCGCACGACGAAGATACCATTGTGTCGGTGGAATTTCGGCAGTGCAACGTGGTAAAGAGGAGCAGTCGCAGCATAATTTGGAAAATACTGCGTGGTATGCGGTATTGGTCGAGGGCAACAATGGTGTATCGCGGGTCGCAGTAGCCAGCCAGCAAAAAGGGAAGTGACTGCTAACTTTATTTATGTATCTGTTTCACGTGTTTTGAAAGAAAAGAAAGCTAAGTACGCATTTGTTGAAGACCAAGTTCTGTCGTAAAATAAGTAATTTTAAAATTGAGCCGACAGAATGCGCATTCAGTGTGAATGAGTTTGTGTATATATATATATATATATATATATATATATATATACATATATATATATATATATATATATAATTTGTCAGTGTGAATGAATAGTATTTTTGTTTTGTTGTAATGGTGATTTATGGTATGTTATTGTATTGTTTATGTGTTTTGTTTTGTGGGGTAATTTCATGTGTGTCGTCAGAGGGCAGCAACCCCATTCATGTATAAAGTAGCCGAAAACAATAATTCAGAATTTGATTAAGGAAAGAATAAATAATGACGGACATCATTAGGTTCGTCAGCAAATTGACAGAATGTATTCTGATTTTTGAGTAGTTAGATGCAGACCTACGCCCATGTGCCCACATACTTTGTTTTAGGTCCTGTGTAGGGCAGCCACAGCCTCACGCCCATATAAGAAAGTTCAAGTAAATAAAAATAGGAGGTTCTCTGAAAGCAGCTAGCAGACGGGCATAATTAAGGGTGAAAGCTGGGCACAAAGAAATGGTGTGATGGTAACTTGGTGAAAATAAGTAGTGTAATAATCTCCCCCCTCTCCGTCCTCCTTTGATACCGCAACGCCTCACGTCGCGGCGCCAATGTAACAATATACTACTTCTAATCAAACACGATGGCCCACGTTAGTGCGCCACTGTAATATTCTCTTACAAATCCTCACGACGATTGTAATCTTTTCCTCGTCACGCGCACTATCTTGCCCTGCCCTAGCCCTGAATTATAATTGGGTGCCACATTAGCGATTGCCCGTACCTCTGCTAGCTCGTACTATTGTTTATTTCTTACCGTGTCGTAGTCCGCGCGCTCACTCCATACGGAGTTGAAGGAAGGGTCCGTTTCGTCCGTGCCTGGGTCAACATTCATACCACTACAGAATAAAAAGACATGGAATCACGGCAATTATGAGCCATTGGGATGCTCATGCATTTAATTTAGGATTTTTTTTCGCTGATATCCCTTTCATTAACACAATCTGCCCCTTCGACTTACGAACATAACAATACGAATTTATAAACACACAGGAAAGAAAAAAAATAAACATACACACTGAAATTACAATACAACGAAAAATCTCATCCATCCATCAGAATGCGCATTCTGTCGTGACCTTCCTTATTATCCTTAGCCTAATAGCATAACTTGGTCTTTGACAGAACTTCTTTTCTTTCTTTTGAATGGAGCGTAAACAAACAAAAAACAACAACAAAACAATACAGTTATTGCACAATTCGTGCCACTTCCCTTTTTTTTTGCAGCGATGTCACCTTCCGTCAGCGCCCGTTGCTGGTAGTTGTCACGTGTATTATTTACGCACGCAGTCCCCCGTTCAGCTGCCACCAGATCCTCGATGCACTCCTCCGTTTAAAGTTTGCCAATGCATCCACAAGTATTGTTTTTTTTGTCTTAATCGCGTCTTCCCTGAATGTTATTTCTATATCTCGCGATATATATATATATATATATATATATATATATATATATATATATATATATATATATATATATATATCTTTCGCGACGCTCCTATTTCCTGACACCTAATTTGCGTAAATATTGTCTATGCGGATTTTTTTCGTGAATTTCTAAATGAATTTAAATAAATTTTCGATACACTCAGTCTCAACAATTGTTTTTATGCAACCAAAATAACTTAATAACGTTTTACACGACACTTCCGCAAACATTTTCAAAAACTTAACACAACATAAAAACGCGTGCGATCATCCTCAGATCCGAACTCATTCTGTCTGTAACCCAGTTTGCATTGTTGGTCCACACAATCCAAGTGACTGTCTTTTTATTAAACACATGCCCATCACCATAAGAAATGTTCGAAAATGTTTACATTTTTCACTGTTTTGGGGCATCTTGCGTCTTACTCTCTCTTTCATAGTTTTATTAACTTTTGGTTTGTAATTATCACATTACCGAATTCCCTTTTCCCGTTTTCCTTTTTCCAAAAAACCTTTATTTTCCGTCTTCCCCACTCGTGATGACGTCACTTACATCTTCGGTCGCTCTTTTAATTCTTTCTTAGCTCGCTATGCTATGGAACTGGATACTGATTTATTAAAGCCTTACATAAATTCCCCCCCGCGCCGTAACTAATTTTGCCCTGATCTAAATATTTTTCCCTATAATTTCTGTAAGTTTGGTCAAAATCCACCCAGGCATTCACTGGATATTCAATAAAACTCGTTTTGTTGTATACTTTCAGAGGTACAACAATGGTCACCATGTCTTAAACTTCGCCGTTATGCGTGCAATTTGTACCATTTATAATATTTACGGAACCCGTGGCTCGAATAACGTGATTCTTGGTTCAAAATGTTCCTAAATTTGGGTTCTATTCACTGTTTACAATGCTTATTGCCCCCCTTTTGTTTTCTATTACTTTCCTAATAATTATTATTACGCGGCGCTGTTGTCTATTGTTTCTTTCATTATTGGCTCCTCTTTGCTTATATAGAAGTTCCATGCATTCTTGCTCAGCTCACTAGCTCACAAATCATTACAGTAGTAAGAAGTGGTAGTATTTCCGGGCACTTATAAGGTTACTAGGTGAGAGTGCGGGTGATCCATTACAAGGTAGGAAGAGTGATACGTTACAGGTGGCACCACAACGTCGGGCCATTATAGATGAGGTTAGAGAGTAACGTTACAATACTGTAACTAATTAACTGATTATATATGTTGATTCTTCTCCCATTCTAAAAATTAATTATGGAGCGTAACTGGAAAATTAAAAATTGTAATTTGGAAAACGATAATTAATGTTTCAGAGGTCTTGAATACAAGGAATTACTCTTACGCAAATCTCCTGTTTGATTTCGAACTTTCTTTCAAATGGAATATAATAAGTTAAAAAGAGTTAGTATGTGATAAATGATTTTCAATTCACTAAAAGTACAAATCGTCTAAATTAAACGTTTATGAGTCTGCATGTCATTCCTATCAAATGACAGACTGTGCCATAGTGGACGGCTCTATCCTGCTACCAATTGGGCAACCGACTTCCGCCGTGGCCGCTCGCGTGACCGTTTTCGGGGCGTGGAAGGGCCTTGCACGCATGCGCTCGCACGAACTCGTTTCCGGTTGGGTCTCGAAAATCGACTGTCACTTTTCTCCTCTACTCCATTCCTTCTCCACGATATCTCCGTTGCCCTCACCCCAACACCGCCATTGTTACCATTTGCTCCACCGCCACCGCTATCCCCGCCTCCACTACTTCCACCACCACCCCCGCCGCGAGTGCCGCCAGCTGCACCGCCACTACTACCGCCATCGTCACAACGGCCGCCACCATCTCGACTTCTACCGTCGCCGCCACCACCGTCTCCACCGCCATATCACTATCGTCTCCGCCATCACAGCCTCCGCCGCCGCCATTGCTTGTAATGCCACCACAGCCACCGCCAGCTCTCCCTTTGCAACATCCGAGTCGTAGGGCGATTCCTCATCGAACTCGCGCCCCGCGCTCCGGCTCTTCTTCCGCGCGTCCTGCGCTCCGCCACCCTCTTCCGCTGCGATGCACCCCCGCCCCCGCCTCGGCACCTCTACGTCTGCAATTACCGCCTCCCCCTTTCACCCGCGCGCCAATTAGAAACACGAGACGCGCTTATCAGCGACAAGATACGGCCTAATGGTTAACACTAATTCATTTGCTGCCCGCACGAATTTCTTACCAATTAGAAGTAATTTTAAAACAACATCAAGACGTGCTTCATCACGTCTCCGAGCTATTTCAGGGGCGTAATTGCGCGCGGTCTCGCGAGCGGAGTGGAATCGCCGCACGGCATCCTGCAGATCGAATCTCCCGCAAGCTTATGTCCGGTTTCTGTCAGCAAATTTTTGGATTTCGAGTTCTCGGAAAGGAAACGTGTTGTTTGTCTTTACGAGTAGTTTTTGCTTACGCATTCATGCAGTTATTTTCTGCAGTGACCTTTTTATCAGTTGCAGTCTTTGTAAGATTTGATAGTTATTATTTTATATATTATAGAAATAATAGCAATGAATCTCACCATGTACAATGTGTCAACTCAATGTATCAGAACCAGCAGGACATTTCAGATCTTATTTATGTACCTTTAACTTTTTAGTGTATATATTAATTACATTGAAAGTGTAGTAATCGCGAAAAAATTGAATTCCGTTTTGCGACGTTAAAACCTATTTAGTGGTTATTTACATTTCTCTTATCAAGGTTTCAGAACTGACCAAAATGAAGGCATTGTATGTTTTAAATAAGTAAAATAACGTGCACTTAAGAACAGTTTCTTAGGAGAAATGTAAATATGAAGTTACGCGCAATACAAATTCCAAAATACTCGTAGTGTGGATAAAAACGTGAAATGACGTATGAAAACTTCGAAAATTGATTCAGAGGTGTAAGTAAGATAGAAGAATGTCTGAAATGTAAAAGTAATGAAATTTGAATCTAAAATTATGTATCTTAACATAGAAAATGCATTCATTGATTTATTAGTCGGATTAAAATGGGAAATTGAGTAACTATTATAAAATGATGTGTGTTCTTAGAAATCTGGCTTCATGATATCAGTGGACATGTAATTTTAATTGGAACATTTTACGCTTGTTGACCCTTATTTTAAAATTGGGCTTGTTTATCTCCCAACTTTTAACCTGCAAACTGTAGAGAAAATGTGAACCGGTCGTTTCTTATATGGCCATATGGAAGCTAATGAATCAATCAGCATATACACTAAACCGTTGCACCTGCAATTATAGACAATTTATTTCTTTGTAATCGATTTTGAATTACATGACACGATAGAAATACTCATAGCATGTAACGAAAGTGCTGCAGTGAATAGCGTAGACAAGCGTAGCGTGAATTAGTACAGTATCAACTACAGTATATTGTTTTTTGTTTACAGTTGTACACGCATAGAACGTTGAATTGTTATCTCTATCCACTTCGACAAAAATCAATTTTGAGTTTTTGCCGAGGTATGCAGATCTTGGGCGACACGTTGACCGCTCCGTCTCGCGAACAACGGCAAGCCCGCGGTGGGTCCCAGGGAACGGGAGGGCTCGCCGACATACTCGAATGCAGAGAGCTGTTCCCCATTTCATATTGATCTCTCGCTACTGCGCCAATTAGCACGATTTTCTCGGAATCTTTTCTCATCCGTGAGATTTTAATTAATGGTATTGTAAGTGCGTTTCATTTTCGAGCCTCGTCTGGAGAGACCCTGAAAACCGACTATGGGTATGATCACATCACGTAATTGCGCTTTCATTAGCGAGTAAGTGACGTCCCTTGGAAATTTTTAACTCTTGAAATCTATGTCAGGCGAGGCGTGTCATCGATACATAATATTTACATTGGTTTCAGTGTTACTTTTATATCGTTTTGGGCGGTTTATTTGCAAAGGCTTTAACTAATTATTGGCTTTTTTGTGATATTCTGTGTAGGTTATTATGTAAATGTTGGATTCTAATTTTTATTGGAGCGCACACTCATTTCACATATTGCGGGTTTTATGAGGAACATTATGGAACTAACAGAACCACCGACACATGAGTATTGATAAACTGTGGAAATGAAAATTAGCTTAACATTGTCTCAATTAATACCTTACGTATAGATTACTGTATTGATGAACTGATACAGACTATACAAAAAATATGCGTTCATTTTACTGTGTATCTAGCTGTGCGTTTAGCACATCTAAATGTGCGATGTAATGTAAAACCGAAAAAGGTGCCTAAAGGCATAAACTGATGTCACAGCAGTACCTCTAGCCGGGAAGTCTTAGGTTCGTGTGCCGACGGTGGCAGGATTTTCGACATTAGCTTGTCAGCTAGGTCGAATTCAGTCGCTGTCTGGAAGAGAAATCTAGTAGGGGGCTGCTGTGATCGGTAGTTTTCGTGGTTTTCTCCCTTCAACACCAGACGAATGCCGGACTAAAAACGGGCCATGGACCGCGCGCAATCTTTCCTTCCTCTTCCTTGCCCTGTCCTCACCCCTTAATTACACACACTTATGCTGACATTCACTACACAATCGCACATACCGGGAGACCTGTCGGGAGCTTAGAGCTTGTCTTGGCTGGTGCAGTGCCCCGCTGGTGGGAGTTACTTGGTTCAGGTAAACCTTGCTAGCCGACGGGTAGATCGACATCGGATCTCGCCATCCAGCGGGGAAAGTCTACCGCCCCCGCCCGAGGAAAAACACGCACTTCACTCTCAGGATTAATGACAGCAGTTGACAAGCTCGGAATCACTAACAATCAGTCAACATCCGATAACGTAATTCTCAGGTGTATTTGCGAAGCGCCTTCCTCGCCGCTAAGCGCTTGCTGAACGAACGAGCTCTTGTTGCATCTCAACGGCTCAGGTAACTGAACTCGACTGTGACTCGTTCATATTATTTAATTAAAAGGAATACCATTTTCATTATTTCGCTTTCGCATGTTCCTACAATAACACTGTGCCCTGCAGTTTATATTTTCCGGGACAATTCTCGGATCCGCCTCTGCAGGCAGGTCGCTGCCCTTGGTTTCGTGAAGCAGCCGGGTGCCCCCCCCCCCACCCCCAGGTCTCCGTGAATTTCGCCCGACCTTCGCGGGCGGCGCGGTGGGTGGCGCGTGTGTGCGGGGGCGGGGGCAGGGGCGGCGGCTTCTGCAGTCACGACAGCGCGGCCCCAGACATGCAGCGGGGGTGGGGCGGGGGCGGGGACGCGACGTTGGTTAACGACGGGCCCCGGCCGCAAGGCTCCCGCTCCTTCGCGCCGCGCCATCACGTGCTCCTGCCCGTCGCGCTCCCACGGAGCTGTCGCTGCGCGGGGCGCTTCCCAGAAGGTGGGAGAAGTGCCACCCGAACCAACTAAGAAAAACATGTACATAGTCGGCGCTTAAGTATATTAAAGTAATGAGAACATTAAAAACACAATATGACCATTCAAAAATAATTATTCACATTCAAGTTTGATTTGTTAATAAAACGAGGGGTTCACTCCCTATTTTTGAAATTTAAACTCATGCTGATATCCTTCTCCTATTAATTTATACTTATTATAGTATGCCTTATGTATTTATTCATAAATAACAGAGTAGGTATCTATACACATAAAGTTTTGACACTGAATAATGTTAATGATTAAATTTTTGAGAACTTATTCCTATTCAAAATATCTGTCGTCTGTGGCAGGACGTAACTTATAAAGCACTTTTGAGAATAATTTTCCTCATTTTATCATTTTATGTCTAAACATTAACTTTCAATTTCTCTCTACTTATTGAATTATCTTGTCATAACTCCATTTCCGCCCATTGTCCTTCTTTCCTTTTTAATTTAATTTTGTTTTCCATGCTTTTTTTTCGATACATTCTTCTTAGCTCTCATTACAGTTCTTTCTGCAACTGTCCATGGCCGCCGCTCGTTGCTTGGTACGTTTGCAGCTGTCGAGGCCAATGAGATCCGCCACTGAATCACGAAAAGATGCGGTACTGGTAGCGCGTGAAGGCGGGCGCCCGGGGCGCGAGGGCGCGGCGGTGGCCGTATCTCTGTCATCTACGCCGGCCGTGGCCACGCCACTGCGTCCGTCGCGGCTAAGCAGCGACGGCGGGCGGGCGTTCGGGGCTTTGAGTGCTCACGTAGCGCGGCGGTCGCCGGCGGCGGCGCCGCGCGGGTTGCGTTCGGGCACGAGAGTTTGTTAGAGGAAACGTCACCGCTTGCGGCTCTGCGTTGCGGGTTGCAGCCCTTTGCCTCCGTGACCTAGTGCTGCATGTAGTGCATTTGCTGCGTCGTATGACCGCGGAGCAGAATGTTAGTATATTGTATGATCACAAGTCATAATCAATTTAAGAAAGAGGCACGTGTATCTTTTTAAATCCATGATTTGCGCCAACCGAAAATTATAAATTATTTTAGGGGAATTACGTTTCAGTTCTGGAAGGGGTGTTCAGTAATGTCAGTTCTCACTTGAATTAGTTGTCATTTTCTGCTAAAAATTTTAAGCAATGAATTGTATGACCTAAATGTTTTTACAGATAAATATTTGTTCCCAGACATTTTTGATGCATTGATTTGTTGAATTTAAACTCATTTTGTTTTCGTATTAGAGGATACTTGTAGTAGGAACCAGTTCCTGACACTAAACAAACTCGAGGAAATGAAATGGACTGGAAGGTATATAGAAAACGTAATTTATCAATCTAGGTGCCGAGATAATAAATATTTTGCAATTATTTATGAACCAGTTGAAACACTGGTTGAAATTATCAGTAATAGAATGTCACGCTATCTTATACATAAATTCAAAACTAACGATAATTTATTTAAATAGAGATTTTCTGAAATTTTTCCTAAAGTTAAAGTTGATAAAAATTGTTTTCGGTCAACAACAAAACAACTTTGTTTTTGGTCAAACGAGAACCGTTTTTGAAATATTTCTTCAATTTATTTGTCATACACGCTGCTTTAATTTCACTTGTTAAGTTTTCGATTTTCTACTTGCTTATCAATAACTATTTTTAAAAGAATGTACGTTTAAAGCCGGAATTGAGGAACGATGTCTGAGTGATATTTTCAAAATAAGCATTCATGAGCTGTCATATGTAAGGAAGTAGTTTCTTCAATATATTCTGAGGTAAAATTCTAAAATGATTATTTTGAAGTAAGTTTTCTGTGACGTTTCATTAAAATCAATCTGAACTGAAATATAGGGTATTTTATGTAATTTTCAATCATTCTAAATTGAAAAATTGTGATGGTGTGGAAGTACGAAATTGTTATGAGAAGAAAGTCTTGAGAGAGTTGTCTTGAAGAAAAATGCGTAAACGAAATTGGATCAAAATATAATCTAAATATTTCGCAACATATTACCACTCGCAGTGCCACAAAACGCAGCCTGGAAATCAGTGTGTGGTTTGACCCCGCGAGCAAACACTAGTTCTGAGCGACTGTCGTGCAAACAGCAGCGTCGCGTCGGCCTCTCGGATTCCGTGAAACCGGGTGCCTCGGGGGGTCGGCCGCCAGTCTGTAACCGCGAGCGCCGTTTAGCGGTTGGCAGCCCTGTTTGGAAACCCGGCGCTGGCGGAGAAGCCACATTAGGGGCTCCGCGGCGGTTCTCGCTAATTGCACTGGCCCGGCGGCCACAAAGAGAATGAGAGAACGCGCGGATCGGACCAGCGTTGTCCAAACAAGTTCTCCCTTTCCGTGACAATTTTCCCCCGCCCGCTCACCCGCCTACTCCCCCTTCCCGTCGCTGCAATTGATTACAGAATAGTGGAAGACGGAGTCTTTAAGTACTGCTCGTGTACCCACTGCATTAACGTTTCCCTTTGACGCAAACGCGGAGGCTGAAGGATTCAAGGTAATGGAGGTTACTTGCATTGTTTTGCGCACGGAAGCACGCGAAAGGAGAGGAATTATGTTCGTCCGTGTGAGTGCAGATGTGGGTTTGATAGGGCTTGTGTACGAAATGCGACTGATTTGCCGAGCGTTTGGTTTTGAGTTCACAATTTTTATGGTAATTCGGAGCGCTCGGATCTGCCTGGTATTTGAAATCAAACCTCGTAGGTCTGTAAAATGAGTAAATTTTTTAGTCGTGTGTATTCGTTACAGGAAGAAAAGTTCATACCATGCAAAAAATATCTGAATCATGCACCATGGATCATTAAACAATACTTGCATCAATTTTAAATTTATATTATATTCATTTCTATGTTTTGTGGATATTGTATACAGGATGAGTCACGTAACTTAAGCACCTCCTGTAATTTTTTAACGTTTAAAACGGTAATTTTTGAACGGTTGCAATGCAGTTTCCCCGGAAGTGCATGAGACTAATGCACTGAAAAGTGCGTGACATGCGAAACCTATTGCATCATGAGTTATCTACTACTCAGGAGCAAATGACATTTGCGTAAACTTCTGTGACGTCGTGGGAATACACCATAATCACAGACACGAGCTTCAATGATAAATATGTACAGGTTTATTCACAATATGTACAGTAATCATTTAAGTTACTCAGCTCTGGTAGATCTTTACTTCCCTGATCGCAGGAGCGATCCTTAAAAATAAATAACTGACTCGTGGCCCGCGCCACTCCTCAGCGAGCCTCCCGCACACAGCAGACAGCTCCGGCGACCTCAGTCACCAGTGGATATAGTCCACAACGGCGTCCCAACACATGGGTTGCCGCACGAGCCTAGCTCGGCTCCGCACCGCCCTGGGCGCAAGTTTTTGTGCGTTCGCACGAGGGTTCCCTCTCAGCTCAACAAACCCCGCCCCCGCGCTCTGCGTTCGCTCTTATATAGCTACCACCCACGTGGCCTGAAACGTCACTGGGTTTTGCACACGGCCCGCACTCGTCGCTTTGCCAGGCATTTTTGGACATCCATTTCCATGGATTCCAAGAATTTGTCACGCGGCAAAAATGCGCTGTCCCGCACTTTGGGCATCCCTTTCCCTAGCTCTTAGGATTTCTCAGAATACCTCGGCGTGTCACATCCTGCCTGGCCCCTGGCATCTAATCCTCTGCCGCCGCACCATTGTGGCGGTTGCTAGCTGTAGTCCTAAAATACGTTACACTTCGTTATGTAAAATGTCTCTATACGTGTCAGTTAGATAGGTGGAATTCAGCCGCAGTCAGGGGAAGAATTCTATCGGCTGCTCTGATTGGTAGTTTGTCGTCGTTTCTCAGATCAACGCCAGGCGAATGCGGAAGAAGTACCCAAACAAACGGGCCATAGACCGCGCGTCTTCCTTGTCCTATACTTATCCCTTACTTACACATACAATTACACTTCATGCACTACACTACCACATGTGTCAGGAGCTTAGAGCTTGTCCCATCTGGGACGATGCCCCGTGGGAGATACCTGTTTCATTATAGGTAGCGCTTGTCTCATTTTCGTTGAACTCTGAATTTTTGAAAATAAGGAGAACAATAATCCGAGAATATATACTCTGTTGAAAAATTACTAGTCAGTTATTTTAGTGTGTTGCACTTATAATCGAGTCTTAACTATAGATGGCACAAGTATTGTGCCTCAGACGCTCGATTTCTTGGGCAGAACGCTTTTCGCTGGTGATGTCGAGGAGAGTGAAGACCTGTCATATTGGGCTGCTTTCTAACGGGTTTTGTGTTAACTATCGTTGCGTCCGCGCGAAATCGACTCGTACAGGTGTCTGTTCTAACTACGCAATCGTCACTGAGTAAACGATACAGCAATTTCGCTATTCAGTATATTAATCTCTTTGTGATTTTTCATGGTTCATTGTAATTTCGTATTACATCACAAAAAATTGTTCATTTTTCTAATGGATTGTATGTGATAATGATTGTAGCATGTTAATTTTAAAAATAATAATGGAGCAACTGTCATCTGCGTGAATTCGGTAGTTATTCCGAATCCGTGTGAATGCACGATAGCATGAAACTAGTAATTTTACAACAACACCAATTCAGCTGTATGTCCACGTCGCGAGTTGTCAAATACTAAATAGTATTGATCTTGCACTAGTGAGAGAAATTCTGTTGAAGAAAACAGCATTACAAACTAAAATAAGTTTAATAACTGGTCGTTTGGTGCCATAATGCGTCGTCAATTAGTATCCAAAAGGTTCAAGGTTCGAGCTACCTTCTACGCTGCGCAGTGATACACCCTCTCACGTAGTCCATATTCTCTCGACGAATCCACCCCAAACACCATGAAGCGTCCCTCGCAGCAAGCGCGGCAACAAGGCGGCGAGTTTGCGCCCGCACCGCCAGCAGCGCCGTAACGTGGGCAATTAGATAATGAGGACGGGGAGGCTGCCTTACGAGTTCTGCGTTATTGCTGCAGCGATGGCGGCATGGGCGGTGGGCAGGAACGCCTGGAGGCGGTGCCGGAAGTTTCTGGAGGCCGTTACGCCGGAAGTAGGCTCCCGAGACGAGATGGAGGTACGCGTGTGTGAACGCGCGCGCTCATGGAAGTGGGGGATGGGAGCGGTGAGGTCGTGGTGGAACGAGACTTGGCTGAGAGGGAGGTTGCCTCGCGCCGGAATAAACGTCGCTGCTGATGGTGCGAAGCGTGTCGTAGTAACTTGTAAGTGACGACTGACGACTTCAAAGATATTTCATAAGGAGCGTCATAAAAGTGTTTGAGTAAAGAACTTTCACTACCGCTACCACGACTCTTCTGCCGAAGCAGAACTTCGTTTTCCACTCAGAATCTGCAAGACAGCTCTGATGATGATCGCTACGCGATCGAAAAATCTTAAGTTCAAATATGCATATTATTGATACATCTTTTATTTACATTTATTCTCATAACAATTTTGCATTACTCGCCGTGCAATTATAACATTAATTTTTGATAAGACTGATTATTAATTAGCAGAGTTTTTTGCAAGATTTCTAAAGCATTTGTCTCATCGATGCCATTTTCAACGTGTCATTATCATAAATTCTCATCGTTATGGAGTGCTAAAATATGTTTCATAGCATTTTACCTTTTCAACTTCGTCGACACTTTCGCTGGCCTTGGATTTCATTGACCCACCAAACATTTAAGGGCATGAAATTTTGGTACTTCGGGAAACCCCGAGCGTGGCAATGCTGGTGACACCGGATGGGGCAGAGGCTGCTGCTACCGTCGCAGCGTCATCGGCTGTTGCTGATGTCGCGGCCGCTGCAACGCGTGGGCTCACCCTTGGTAAGGCGCCGTTAAATATGCAATAACAGGCGGCGTCAACAGCGCCGTTAAAGCCGCCGCCGCCACCGCCGCCGCGTTTATCAAGGCGGTGATGGGTCGCTCGCCCGCGCTCCCGCCCCCCTGAGGCCTTGCCGTCGCCGTCGCCGCCGCCCTTGGCCTCCTTGACGCTGCGGCGCGGCGCGGCGCGGTGCGGCGAGGCGGGGGGCGGGGCGGCGCGGCGCCGAGGCGAGCGCACGTGGCTCCAGGGGAAGGCGACGGAGGGGGGCACGATATGCTCCCCCTACCGTTTCTTAGTATCTCTTTATGGAGTTATCCTCGCTTGAGGACTTCGCACAAATTTACCAGCGTTCTTCCGCTCTTGCATGGCGTTCAGGATGAAATGAGATTTCCCCCCCTTTTGATATGTCAATATGGTTATGCTTCCATGTTATAAAAAGGTTTTACGTGACTGCAAAATGGAGTTCTTGTAATCAAATTTCCAATATTATATATATATATATATATATATATATATATATATATATATATATAATCATTTTAAAATAAATAATAGCAGGCCTGAGCAACTTTAACTCAGGTGAGTTCTACTTTTATGAATTGGCGGCAGAATTGACCGCTGTCCATTTCAATATTATAACAGGAATCGGTCATTTAATTTACCAAATAAATCAACCCTGTTGAAGAACAAATGTTAATTCTTTACCCAAGTATGCGTAAGCATTACAACAAAATCAATTCTTACATTTTTTAATTAATGTAATGCCTGTGTCTGCACACCATGCACCAAAATATCAGGTGTACCGTTATTAAGAGTGAATTATAAAAGAAATCAACACAATAGTTTGCTGCGATCAACTTGTTTCCCGGGCCTAATGTATAGTATAATTCGTTTATTGAATCACAAATATTTCTACATTGTGGTTGGTGAAAGCAATCTACAGGGCCCCGAAAAACACTAAAATGAGGATTAAACGTTTTAATAATTACAATTTTTTTCAATATGGCAATAGTATATTTCAATAATTTTGGCCCAGAAAACTTGTCTTGTAAATATCTTATTATTAATTCTCAATATACATTACGGTAGTATTCGTTGAACTCAATGACTAAAACATATTCTGCTTCAAAGAAATAAACTTGCTTTTACTTTGATTTAAAAAATAATTTTGTTATGTTTTTCTGGCTTACATAATAAATTCCAAGACACTATCACAAAAGTCACCCACTAAGTTTAAGTGATGAAATAATTCACTGATCTTGCCTTAATCCTAAAACCAAATATATGCCTCACATTTGTTGTAATCTCTATTGAAGTAGTCTTTATGACCATCTTCATTTATGACCATCTTCATTATGACCATGGAGTAATTTTGAAAATTAGAATTTTGTAATGTGTTTCAATGCCTTGTTATTTTAAATTATTGTATATTTCATTCTACCAAAATTGCCAAGTGGTGAGACCTCCAATCTACAAATCTATATTCAGAATTCTATTTCAACGTTTTTTTTATTATTTTTCCCCTCCAGTAAAGGAGAAAGCGCTTACAAAGACGGCACGACTCCGATTTTCACTACAATTTAAAAGTTTAGAAAATTGAAGATCTTCTAAAATTCCAAAAATTCGAATATCCCGCGCTTCTTTTTCTAAAGTAAATTTTTACATGATTAGTATGATACAGCATGCTATAATATAATATTACGTGTAGTATGTCACAAATAATACATTTTGCCGGCCATTTTTTGTGATGGAAAGGGTACATCTTCAATATCACAACGTTAAATGTTCCAAATGCAACCTTTGTAACTACAGAACTGCCATAACACTTGTTTGAAGTAAATACCGCCGGTTAACGGAGCCATTCATTATTAATATTTTAACTTTTATTAACCTTCATTACACTTATAACTATTTTTTGTAGTAACTGTAAAATTTTATGTTTCGAATGTCAAGGAAAATTAAGATTTCATTCCGCCGAGAGGTATGGTGTCTCGGCCAACGTACCCCACTCTCACCCCTCGATGAGTGTTGGCACAAATCCCCAACAGTCGGTTCTCCTGGCTACCAACTGCCAGCTGTGATGGCGCTTGTTATTGCAGTTACTTACGGCTATTCACTGTTCTACACAAATCAGCGGCGGCGCCCCTGCGTGCAAAAGCGGAACGTGTTCCTTCACGGTCTGCCGCGAGGCGGCGCCGCATGGTGGGCACTCGCTGCCAACGGAGGAGGTCGCGGGTCGGCTCCGCGCGCGTCGAAAGCCGCGTTGCGAGGGGGGGGGGCTGAGTCCAACAGCCGGGGAAAGTGAAACGGGAGAATGGGTTTGAAAGGTCGAGAGGGGAGAGAAAATGCCAGAAAAGAGGTCGGGATTCAGTGTTAGTGTGAGAAGACACGATAAATACGGGGCGAGGTAACATGGCGAGGAGGCAAGGAGGAGTGTGGGGCAGAGGGCGGAGGTGGGGGCGAGAGGGCTGGATGAGGTGAGGGTGCGATGGGGCGAGGTAGGGCGAGATGGGAAACGGGAAGAGATGACGGGACGGGGAAAAAGAGAGAGCACAGCAAGAGGGAGTGAGAGGGTGGGGTGGGATGTGAGGTGACGAGCGGAGGAACGGGCGGGAGGAGCGAGAGTGGACGAGGTGATGAGAGGGGCCACGTTGAGCAGTTGGGAGGGGGTGCGAGGAAGGGCGGGCAAGGCGACTGCTTCCTCCCCGACAGTGGTGGGTGGGGATGCTTTTCGCATGGCTGGGCTCTTAGCCGGTCCGCGGCATCAGCCCGTGGGAGCTTCCCTGCCCCGAGGCCAGAGGCCGCTAAGGTCTTTACTCCGAGACCACGGGGAAGTAATGAATAATATATCCGCTCTTCTTCCCCACAAAGGAATATTTAAGTCGCCGCACTCTCTCGCTCTCAAGTCTGTCGCGGAGTTCGGAAAGAGTTTTTTGGAATCCGTAATAATATTTTGAAAAATGAAAAGTTGCGTGTGTAGTTTGCTGTTTTGGCGAGGAAGGAGTTCCTTTGTGAATAATAATTAATGTGTTCTTGATGATTGGATAGTTCGAAAGGAGTCAAAGTACCACATCAAAAGAACAGTCGGTGGTGGAATTTCATACGATAAAAGGTGTCTAACGCTTTAAATACATCATGGAATATCCGCTTAAAATTACTGCAAAATAGAAATATGCATCGAATAATTGTTATTAATTGAAATGAGGAATATTATTTGTTATTCAATATTATGGATATTTGTTAAATGTAAATAGAGTTGATGTTCTTAAGTAATTGGTTACGTTCACGCAACCAATTATACGATCTAAATTGTGTTTTCTAAAAAGTAGGCTAGAAATATACTACAAACAGGCAAACATAAAAGATAATTGTTACAACCGTGGCTAAAAATAAATATTTCTTACCTACCTGACCTACATTGCAACATAATATATACATAAATATTTCTTACCTACATTGCAACTTTTCTCTCTTTGGTTGAAACTATTGAACGATTTCTTAAATAGAATAGTATTTTCAGCCCACCGTGCTAAGTTAGTCCTTTCAGGACACAAAGTTGCGAGGAACGAAACTTCATAAGTGCATCTGGTCATGATTTAATGTACGGGAATTCCAGAGTCGAACGTTTTCATCACAAATATACAGTGTTCAGGAGGAAACGTCGAAACATCGAAAATAAGCTCTTAAGACAATTTTAAGTATATTTAAGAAGAAATTATAAGTATATATAAGAATAAACGTTCGTTGATCTCCACATCAGAGTTACACCCTCGCTCTACGCTGCATCTCTACAACATACCGGTATGTCCGGGAAGGAACCGTCACACTTTAAAAAATTCGTTATCGTCCCTTCTTTAACTATAACCTCACTCACATGTTTGCTCGCGTCAAACGACTGGGTTTGATAGATCGATTGCAACTTGTATAACAAATCAGAGTACAAACAAATAACTGACGTTCTATTATTTTTAATGATTTAATAATGTTTAGCGCTTGTATTATAAAACGTACTCAAGAGAGTAATAACATAACTACGACACACCAGTTTTAATTAAAAATACGAAATCGGGTTGAGTAGAAAGTTCAAACGAAAACACTTAGTGTTTTAAATATATAGAAAGGAATATTTCTGGTAATTATTACAAAGCATTAATTTAGCATCTTGGTTGGCCATTGCGATGAAAGTGTTTCCTTCTCTTTCTTTCTCTCTTCCCGCGTTCTCTCTCTCTCTCTCTCTCTCTCTCTCTCTCTCTCTCTTCCACTGCGTTCCTCACTTTGACTTGTTGCTTTGCCAATCTACCTTTTTCTTTCTCTTAGACTCTTTCATATCCCTTTCAGTTTTCCGCTGCGTTGAATGAGATTTGCTTTTGTAATGCTTCAGGTCGAACATGGTTGGTGAAAATAGTTTTCACATTTATCTGCAACTGACGATCTTCTAATAGAAACTTTCTCCTAGGTTACATCCAACGTCCCCTGGAGATATGATCATGAAGGAATCAGAACTTCTATGTTTATGTCAAATGTGTGTCACTCTAATGTAGTCTTTTTTATGAAGTTAATTTTATCTACATAATACGACCTCATTTACCAGTGATATTTTGTATTGAAACGTTTTTATTTATTTTAATTACTGATAATGTCAATCGTAACCAATTTCTGAATTTATAAACAATTTGGGTGCCAGGAAAAGGTTACACTTGAATTCCTGATTATCGATTACTGTCTTCGGATATATTACAAATAAATGCCAATTCCGCTAGCTCAGTCGTCAGGGTTTTATGAAATAATTGTTGCTACTTACTCTGCAACCAATTACGCAATCTGCCATCCATACGGAGTGGCGAGGAATCTGAAATGTCTACTTTAGGACTGCACGTAATGGCAAATGAGAATCAGGTTTCTTTCAAACTATGAATTATAATTTATTGTGCTTGCCAAAAGTTGTTAACTATTATCAATTATTACAAGTTATTGTTAGGTCATGATCATTTTTTCGTTATTGCAATAACAGCGTTATAGAACCTTTTATCCTTTCTTGCCTCTTCGCGCGTACGTTGCTCGATGTTGCCACGTAGAATAATCCAATCTTCCTTCTTGTCGAAGTCCACGATGAACAACGACCAAGTCGAAACTTCCTCCAACTACTTCACAAACACTGACTATACTCTTTATCTTGCGCCTCAGGTGGGCACCTATTTCAAATTGATTATTTTTTCCAAGTCGGAATAATATACTTTTAATATTATTTTCTTTCACCTAACCTGGCGATTCACAATTAACTGGTAAAATGTCTAAGTTGAGTCTTATAACTTCACCGCGAAAATATTCTAAGTTCACTTTCCAGTTCATTCATGAAAATATTACAAGTCCGAGTTTGCAATGATAAAACACGTAAATTTTACAAGTTCCAGTTGTACACCTAATGCGGAAACATTCTAAGTTCAAGTTTAATGTTCACACTCACGATATATTACAAGTCCCGATTAGATAATTATCCTCAGGAAAAACCGCACAAGCGATCCGCTCACCACCATGACACGAGTCGGAATGCCCAAATTCCCAATCTGATCCACCCTTCAAAGCTCGCTGTATTATTTCTCCTCTTGTTTTTTTAGCGTTGCTATGGTGTACCCTCTGCGTATCTGCACCACTGAAACCCACGTCTCAGAACAAACTCGCGTTGCTATGGTGTATCCTCTGCGTATGTGCACCATAGAAACCCACGTCTCAGGACGAACTCGCGTTGCTGTGGTGTCATCTGTGTATCTGCACCATAGAAACCCACTTCTCAGGACGAACTTGCGTTGCAATGATGTACCCTCTGCGTATCTGCACCATAGAAACACACGTCTTTTGCAATATTTTGAACTTTATTTGCCTAAACAAAAATGTCCGTCATTTTTGGTATGTCACAGTATGTATTTGGCATTTTGGGTCGGTAGACCGACTTCGCCGCCCAGCTACCGGTGTCCCCCTTGCCTGGGCCTAGTTAAATTCCCATGCTTGGGGGTAAGAGCGACATGAGGCGAACATGACGTATTCTCTTCACCGTAACTAGCAAGATCCGCCTGCTTCAGCTTTTCTTCGTCAGACAGCTACAGAAACTGGGACAATTTTAAAGGAAAGCGACAATTATATTTTCGCCTCGACCGGGAATCGAACCCGGGGACCACAGCTCGGGAAGCTAGTAAGCTGCTCATGAGCCACCTCAGAGGACTACAAAAGCTATTAAATTTTAAAATATAAAGCTGTAGGCCCTTAAATCAAAAGCAGCGTGACGAAAGTAATACATGATGTTCATATGACTTAATTGAATATTTTAATGTGAATATGTGTTCCAGTGAATGTAAACGGGATCGGGAAATGAGGTGGCATGACAGTCAATATAAAAATTACAAGAGTGATAGTGACCATGATAACGTGATATAATCATAATAATAGTGACATTATGTTCTTAGTAATAGTGTCAACATGATATGATCATAATAATAGTGACATCATGACCATAATAATAGTGCACATGAGAACTGACTACAATGAGTAATGAGTGGTGATTGATAGTGGTTCTTGAGATAATTCTAAACATTACGGTGATTTCTACACGTTACGATTGCTTTTTGAAAATTTTCCCATCTATTTGAGGCACTACTTTAGTATTAAAATGGATATTTTTAGTATGTACTCATTAACTTTAGAAAGAAGTTTTTACTTGAAGTTAGTATTAAGAACTGTCAGTGGGAGGAGACACTGCTCCAGCACGAGAGAGGATCAAAGGGGTGCGAAAAGTGACGGGGTCTGCGAGATCAAGCGAAACGAGTGTGTGTTTCAGTTCTGGCTGTGGTCGCAGCAGATGCCCCCTCGTTCCGGCCCGCCTCGTCCCTTCCCCCTCCTTCACCCGTGGTGCTCCTCTCTGCTCCACACTCTTGTTAATATTCATACACATGGCTCCGGCTTCGGTTCCGAAATACAGCCGATGTTTGTGGCGCTTTTTTTATCCTTTTATTTATGACAAGTTCGGTTTAAAACGCATTTGCATATTCCGTGTGTCACGTGCTGTGCTCTTTGTGCGAGCGCCGTTCCAATTTGTTTGACGTCAGATGCGCGCGCCGACGCGGCACCGGTGCTGCGATCGCGCGGCGCCGCCGGACCACGTGCAATTAGAATGGGGCGGTTTCATGGCGCGCGCGAACGTTTTGGTGGCTTGCAAGTGAAAGTTTTGTACTCCACTCCTTACACGGTGTTCTTTCAAAATAATATTTGTTAAATTTGTTTGTGATATTTTTTGAAAAAGGTATATGGAGTCGCGAATACGCAAAAATTCCACTCTAAAATAAATTTTAAGAAATTAATAACCATTAATCACTACATTATTCTATTGTTCATTTTCGTTGGTACTTTTGATTTAAATTTATGGATTAGCTCTGGAGTGGTTTCATTATTTTGTAACATTTCGTACTCAGTACATTTGCTGGGCGCATTACGTTTAGGTGGTTGGCGTGCTAGTAAAGAGCCACTTGTGGCTTACGCCAGGAGTGTTACCTATTTTTCGCAAACGTGTGCAAATGAAAAGATGTCGATTTTATTGTGGTCAGTGCAACAAATCCAATATCAATGTATTTAAGTATTTGTGAAGCCAGTAAACAAATCTTCGATTTAACACATGGTGTGAAGTTAACTTTATATCAGTGAGTTTTTGTGAGAATATAAATATTCACGTATTCATTTGTTTACCTGGATCAGGAATAATTCCATACCCCGACTAACCATCTACCTTCATACCATTCTTTCTTCCCTCACATTTCGGAGAAAGAAATGAGGTAATCATCATCTAAAACAGATTTTACGGTGTACATTCAGAATGTTTTTCGCCCTAAATGTGTTAAGAAGTGTTAAGAATGAAGTGCATGCATTGTAATGTAGAAGGAATGAATTCCTTCTCGTATTATTATTGCATCTGAGAATTAATCTTCTGCTGTGCGAACCGAATGTAAATGCGTGGAAATGGGCCCTTATATTAATTTCGGTCTCCCCACCCCTTTCTTCCTGTTCAGTCGGGGCGCGAGCGTCTTCTCCTGCTTTTGCCCACTTTTAAGTAACCAAGACGGCTGTGGAAGTAGCCAGTTGGGGCCTATGTTGCATAAATATTACACTAGCAACTCGCCTTCTCCTTAAGTCGTAATAATCTAATGTGCTCCGAGGGAGCCGGGAGAGCGCGCGAAGAGATTTTGGCAGCGGGCGCGGCGGGGGGGGAGAGCTTTGGTCGCGCTGGTGGGGGGATACACTGGGCGGCGAAGGTGAACGTGATATGCGCGATTCAGCAGCGTTGAGCGTTGGGTATTGAGCGTTGGGTATTGAGCGTAGGGTGTTGGACGTTGGGTGTTGGACGTTGGGTGTTGGACGTTGGGCGTTGGGCGTTGGACGTTGGACGTTGGGCGTTGGGCGTTGGGCGTTGGGCGTTGGGCGTTGGGCGTTGGGCGTTGGGCGTTGGGCGTTGGGCGTTGGGCGTTGGGCGTTGGACGTTGGCTGTTGGGCGTTGGGCGTTGGGCGTTGGGCGTTGGGCGTTGGGCGTTGGGCGTTGGGCGTTGGGCGTTGGGCGTTGGGCGTTGAGCGTTGAGCGTTGGGCGTTGTGCGTTGAGCGTTGAGCGTTGGGCGTTGGGCGTTGGGCGTTGGGCGTTGGGCGTTGGGCGTTGGGCGTTGGGCGTTGGGCGTTGGGCGTTGGGCGTTGGGCGTTGGACGTTGGGCGTTGGGCGTTGGGCGTTGGGCGTTGAATTTATGAATTATTTAAGACATACTCAGAGAAAACATTTTTATATGAACACTTGCATACATTTTCATTGTTTGCTACTACAATACTTGCAGTTCACAGCATGAACTTCACGTCCTAGCATTACTAGTAATTTATAATTACATCATGATGCGGCGTGGTGACTGTAGTGTGGTATTTAAATGAGAGAAATGAGCAAGATTACTTCGACCACAATTGTATTTATTTGCAGAAAGCTCTTGCGGTTGAAATGCGACCAACATCGGCCATTAGGCTGTACCGTACCTGGCGCTAATTACGAACAGTGTGTGATGATGAAAAGTGCAGTGCAACGTGTAATGTGAAAAGGATCAAGATAAGTAATGTGAAAGTGGAAACAACATAGTTGAAGAAATATTAAATACCACAAGCAGTAGTAAATACAAATGTTGACAGAGAATAATAAGTGAGTTTATAACTATACACGTTTTGGTATAGAAAAAAAACAAAATCAAACAGAACGTCAAAACCTCTACTTTTAGGTCGCAAAATATGGTGAGTACAAACTGCTCTAATAAATTATGACTAATTGAAATTTGTACTTATCCATCAGTGATCTTCTAGTTACTTAGGGAATGAATTTCAATGCAAGAGCGCTAAAACTGAACTTCATAGGACAGAAGTTTTACTAAATCCATAAATAAAGAGGCTTTAATAAAACAGATAAAAACAGTGAACCCCGAAGGGAATCATTTCCTTAACGTCGTAATAAAGTGCTAAATTATAAAATTATTAAATGAAAATGTGTCATGCCATTTCCAACTCCCCACTTCGTAAATGTTCGCCGCACGCAAACAACTCCAGACCCTAGCGCGCGGTCTGCCCGGCGACGAGGGCGTCGCGAATGACGTGGAGAGCGGTGGTGCGGAGCGAGTGGGGTCGCGTGCAGTGCGGCGGTGGAGGCGGCCGATGCGGCGCTGGCGGCCGCCGCGCCGCCGCGAGCGTCCCGAGGGCCAACGAGAAGGAAGGCTGGGTGCGCCCCAGCTGCACGCACTAGTTGCGTCTCCAGGGAGCGCGTGCGGGCGGGCGGGCGAGCGGGCGTGCGCGAGCGCGTCACTGGACCCTCCTGCTTTATGGAGCGTGTCCGGCGCGGCGGTGGCGGTGGTGGCGCCGGCGGCGACGGGTGAGGAGGAGGGGCAGCAAGGACGAATGAAAGGCGCGAAGACGGCGTTAGCGTGGGCGACGGGGTGGGAGGGAATGACCGAGAGGGGGAGCGGAGTGTGATGGCGGAGCCGAGGTGACGGATATTGCGAGGGTGGCAGTGGGGGGAAGTGGCTGCTCGGCGGGCCACGCCCTTGGATCGCGCGCTGCGCAAACTACCGCTCGTTCGCTAGATCCCCGTGACGTCCGTCGTGTTGTGGCGTCTGCTTTTCCTTAAGCCTTTACATTTAACTCTGTTCAAGTGATCTGCAATTTTTGTGTAGGTAACTTTCCAATTTTACATTCCTTATGATATTTTTTTAACAGAAAAGGTATTGAGCTATCAAAAAAATGAACATTTTCTCGACAATAATTTAATCGTTCTCTACGTAAATTATATTATAAATTGCGCAGATATACTGATAATTGCTAAAGTAAAACCTTTCGACTCTAATCTATATTTCAATACGACTACTCTCATCGAGGATGTGAGTGGTTCAAAAGTTAAACACATTTGTCTATTGTTAAATTTTACTGTTTTACGAATCTGTGGTTCAAGAAATATTCTTTGCTAAATTTGATTCTCTGGTATAGTGCTAGAAACTTCACATTGATATTCTCTCAATTGATTGATTGATTTTTTCGTGTTTCCGGGCGCGTCAACTGCTTTGGTCATGCAGTGTAGGTCCCGTTAGTGTAGTGCCTGTTCTTCTATCATGAGATGGCGGTGATCTTCCCCCGCTGGATGGCGAGATCCGGCGCCGACCTACCGTCGGCTAGTGAAGTTTCCCCCTAACCAGAACTCTCCCACCAGCGGGGCACCGCCCCAGCCGGGACAAGCTCTAAGCTCCCGACCGGTCTCCCGAAATATGTGGTAGTGTAGTGCATGTTAGTGTAAGTGTGTGTGTAAGGGGAGAGGATAGGACAAGGAAGAAGAAGGACAGATCGCGTGCGGTCCGTGGCCCGTTTGGTAGGGTACTGCTCCAACATTCGCCTGGTGTTGATCGGAGAAACCACGGAAAACTACCGATCAGAGCAGCCGGCCTCTAGAATTCTCTTCCAGACAGCGACTGAATTCGACCTAGCTGAAAAGCTAATGTCGAAAATCCTACCGCCGTCAGGACTCGAACCTAGGACCTCCCGATCAGAGGCGCTGCAGTGACATCAGTTGGTGATCACTGACCTACCGCTCCCGGTGATATTCTCTCAAAAAAACAGTTTCGTTTTAATGTTATGTACTATGAATTGTAACAAGTTTTCTCATATTATGGAAAAATAATACTTTATATCCCTTTTTTGTTTTAGAATTTATCAATTTACCTATTTTACCAATTTTACCTATTTACCAATTTTTTGTTTTTGAACGGAAAATTGCGAGAGCATCAATTTATAGGCATTACTTTGTGAACGTTTTAAAGGCAATTTAGTTTCCTAATAATAAAGTGACATGTTATTTGTGAACTCTTTTACGTGTGTTTACTCGGTTTCTACTAGCGTTTTTGATGTATGAATCCTGAACTTTATTTTTCCTCAACATAGTTTTTGCGTGAATCTTGCTAGTGTACTTCCTTCTTTGTAGATTTTCCTTTGTTTAATGGCTTTTTTGGCTTGTATGGCTCACAAGAATTTACAACTGATGAAAAATAACTTATCAGATGTACATTAACTATTACACTCTTGTTTCGTTATTTGCTGTTTTAAGAATTCACACTTCAGATATTTCCAATATACCCAACCCAGAAACTATCATCTTAATAGTATTTAGAGGCCACTCGATCTCAATTTCTCGCAATACTTACTGTTTATTGATTGTAAGATAGAATTTACTACACACAGTATGTTGTTGCTTTTGCAATTTCATTGTTTTAATTTTTGTATTTTTTCTATTTATTTTCTATTTATTTTCTATTTTCATTGCTATTGTATTGCTGTTTATAAAGAAGGTCGAGTTCGTAATTTCGAATACGCCTCGATCCTTTTATCCAACATGGGTAGAATGACGAACACTGCAGGGGGTCGTTGACGAATCCCAAGAACGCGCTGCTTTCGTCACGGCGAGTGATGCATGGCGGCGGTCGCAACTCTCACGCAACGAGCGAATGCTAGCTTTGGCAGGTCCAGTGCTCCGGAACACTTGTTGTGGCTCTGTCTGCCATTGTGTTTCCATCGGCTGTTTTTCTTTGAAGAGCACATGCAGTATATAGATGCAGCACTGGGCACCAGCTCTGGCAATGGCGTACCAACGTTATTTGTCTGTTAGGATATGTGCCTAGAAAATAAGATAATATGCTATGTGTATGAACTGCTGAAGTCAAGCTGGTTGTCAGCTCTAATCTACTTTTATGGCACCTAGTTCCTCGTTTCAGTAACGATGCAATCTGACATGCATTTGACTAATATTTATGAAGTGATTATGTGTTGGAATGTAGTACCAAATTTATCTTTTAAATAAAACTATTGTAATTTGATATCAGCACGAGATGACAATTATTTTACTATTTTGGGTCTTTTTTCATGATTGTTGTATTTTCAGAGAATTATCTTAAGATTTATGTTCAATTTGCCGACAGTTAAAAAGTAAATATGTTGAAAATTCGCAACAATTTATTTTTACGTGATCATATTTCATTAGAGTTTATATATGTGTGACAATTTACGAAAACTAAATGAAGAAATTTTGCACTAACTTTCCATGAGGGGAGAGTACAATGGACTGAATTCTGTTGTACAAGTGCCATTGTGGTTATAAGTTTTAAATTTATAAAATTAAATAATTAATTTTTTCCCATTCTCTCGCGTTTCGTTAATATTTACATCATATATGTTTTTTAGAGTTAAGTGCACTTGTACACAAATATCTTTAAATAGTCTCTTACCCAGTTTCTCGTTTATCCAAAATGCATTGAATATAAGTGACTCGAAAATGGCACATTTTCAAAAATAAATTTCTATGTTAATAGATGGTTCTATTGCAATATTCCTGCAGCCTAATGTCGATTAAACCATTAGATATTTGAAACCGCATACATAATACGTATTCATAGACCTGAAACTAAATTCATGAGAGTTGAAAATAGTACCCAGCGTTACGACGTTTTTCACTCACAATTCTCATAGTGATGTCATATTTACTGGCGGATGGTCTTACTGTATAGCTGGCAATAATAAACGAATTGTTTGTCATAAATGTGGCTATAAAACCAGTCAATTTGATGAAGTACTTATTAAATTACTTATTTTTATAAAGCACCTCTTAAAAGATATCAGGATATTGAGATAATATGCTGGTGTTTCCGATAAATGTAGTACATCACCAACACCACCTAGACATACAAGGCCTATGCAATCACTCAAGATGGCCACCTAAGAAGGCCATATAAACTGAAATGCGAAGTAAAATTGTGGTTACAAGACGAAAATATATAATAAATTACACTATCAAATAAGACGAAAATAGGTCTACTTTCTCCAGCAGGAAGATTGTACATTGATACGTTTTCTCTCAGGCGAAACAAGCTGCATACACTTTCTATTAATACTGTTGTTATCACTTACAACGCATAGTATATAATATTCTTTCTGTTCTAATCCCAATATGCTTTTGTTTTCAAAATATTTTCCAAGTCCTGATTTTAAATCTATCTCATTCATCATGAGAGTCACTAATTTATCACTATCACTTTTTGTAAGTATTCACATGTAAATCACATTTATTTAAGTATTTGTTCCTTATTTACTTTAAAAAATTATTTTCACTATGTTTTATTTGAGGTTTTAAACCAAATGAACAACACAATCACCTAATTGCACTAGGATGCGGAAATATTATGAACCCTAAATGTTTGAAATTTTTATAAGAATATGGCTATATGGTAAATAGCGTACAAAACAATACGAAAAATTATGAACTCTACTGACATGCACTTATTTTCTTGGTAAGAAGTTTTATTTGTTTCATCGTAAAAGCAACAGGTTTCTCAAATTGTGAATTTGCCATATCAATTTGAAGTAATATGTCTAAATTAAAGCAAACCCATCATGAGGATTGTTACCACTACTTGTATTAAAACATAACTATAACCTCACCTTGGTTGATCCCGCTATCTAATATTGTAGTGCCTCCAAGTTTATTTATTATATATATAATAAATAATATCATATATATATATATATATATATATATATATATATATATATATATATATATATATATATATGCAAGTTATTGTATCTTTGATCATTGTATTTTATTTTGATATTGTATAAGCCATTAATTATCATATTTACTTATTATTTCGGAATGAAATAGATTGTAAATTTTCATTGTTTAAATAAAAAAATCCAAGTTTACAACGTTATAGGACACAGGAGAGGAAGGAAAGATATCGCGCGGTTCGTGGCCCGAATGCTAGGGAACTGCTCAGGCATTCACTGGTGTTGATCGACAAAACCACCGAAAACTACAGATCAGAGCTAGAATTCTCCTCTAGACAAACGTAATCTCAAGAAAATCGGTCAAGATTGCCTACACAAATAAGATATGTTTAAATTTATCCTTTATGTTACGTTAAGAGCAACAAAGCATGTAATAATTTATGCTAATATATTACAAAATAATGTGAACAATCACATGTTCACTAAATAGTTTTAACTTAATTTCGTGAAAGTGGATCAATATTGCCTACAGAGTACAAACATTGTACATTCAAGAAGAAATAAAAGAAGAAAGAACTTCCATTTCAACATAAATATAAGTCCTAGGATGTTTTTGGTATGTCCTGTTAAATTTACTTTCTTGGGCGTGTGTTATTTCTCGATATTCATATCCAATTATTATAACTTTATGTAATGTACATGCGACAACGTCTGTGTTATTTTGAAATTTTGTCGACATTATACCAAATTAATACATCAAGTGGCAAAACCAGTAATTTTCTGGGGTGGGATGTTGTATTGCTCGAGTGGCTTGAATTTTGCGATGCTGTATCTAAAATTTATTTTTATTTGTTGTTTCATATTTTTTATAGCGTGTTCTATTGAAATATTAAATGACTTTCGTTTCTTTACAAATTTAATGTAAGACTAAATTTGTGAATATAGGTTTGGGGTACTGATGTCCTTCAAGCTCCCCTCCCCGTCTGTCATGGGGTGCCACTGATCTAATGTAATTTATTGTATGTTTCTAGTAATACATATACCTAAAAAGAAACCAATATTTTCGTCATTGATAACATTATGAATACACAAATAATTCTTAAAGCACCGCTTTAAATACCAGATTGATGACACCTCTATTTGATGGTGTAGAGAAAATGCTTTATCAAGCCCCGTAGCAGGGGTGAGGGAGAGTGGAAGTGGAGGCCACGACCACTGGAGGCCACAGTTTGGTCTGCGCTTTCATGAGACACTTTCCGCCATTCTTATGCAAACTCCCGGCGCAGGGGAAGTTTCGTTCACCCAGGTCTGTCGTGATGAATGGAAGAATGGCCCCTAATTAACAGGATACTTCATCATTCGTAATTGAATTTAGCGGTGGGGGTATAAATTTACATTTCCTTGAAGGAGTGCGTGGTCGTGCGTGTGTGCTCCCTCTCCCTCTACTCCCTTACACCCTTACTGCCCTTCAAACTCCTTATTCCCCCTCCACCCGCGCGATGGAAGCTTTTGTCTTCGTTTAAATTTATTATTCTCCTTGCACCTCTCTCTTCCCCTCAGACATACCTGAAAGCTGCTGAGATTGCCCTGGGAAGTGGTAAAATACTACTGAAATCAGGAGAAGGGGCATGGAGAGTGCACTTGAATGTGCTTTGCGTTAAGTGTTGAAGTTAATGTACAGCTAGTTTTCCTTTTATTATTATTATTATTATTATTATTATTATTATTATTATTATTATAATTTAAATTATTATTATTATTTAAATTATTAATTTTGTAGTAAAATTTAGTGTCCGAAAAACTCCAGTTTACATGACAAATAGTTGGAAGACCTATTGGGGTATTTCGCATTATAGTGAAATCAGATTTTATATTTTGACTTTACTTTTATATGAATTATTATTTTAATAATATTTATTAGTTATTATTATTATTATTATTATTATTATTATTAATGTTATTATTACTTCTGACTAGGCTTAGGTTCAGTGGAAAAATTGTTTTTTAGTGAAAATATGACTTCCGATTTGGTTTCTTAAACTGAATGACATCATTTCTAATTTTCTACTAAAAAATGATAAAAGGGCGTTGCCATATTAAATGTTTCTATTTATGTTGTATTTAAGTTCCATCAAGTACTCAAGAAACGCTGTCACGGACACTTCGTTAGATCGTTTAAATCTCCTTTGGCTAAGAATATTTCAAGAAAAAAAATAGTGGTGCTGCAAAAACATACTTTTACGTATTTTATGTAACTTTTTCAATTAAAAAAATAGCGCATGTAAAAAATGGAGCCTTTTTTGAGAAAGCATTCCTTTTAAAATTGCATTTATTTAACAAAAAAAAACAACTCCCGTAACAATATATTTTCGACATATTGTATAAGACCTTATTTAGAAATTTCTTTGATGAAGAGATTTTAGTACCATTTTAGTAAAACAATTTTTGTTTCTGTGTAATCATTATAATTTTCTAATTGATTCTATTATGAAAACATGAAAAAAGACGTACTTCCCTGCGAAAGCCTGCTTCGAGCAGGAGAAAAAAACGTTGAAATTTGCGTACTATCATTAAGGATACGTACAAATTTTCGGGTTTAACTTAATTTAAAGAAAAGAAGGGAACATATTTCAGATTTATAATATATTTTAACCAAAATTCTACAAATTGGTGACAGCCTAGAAATGAATATTTTGCGAAATTTGTGAAAGTATGTCGTATCACTCTCACGAATGAGTCCATAGCGCCTATGCATCATGTGTTCAATATAGGTTACCCGGTAACCACGTTCAACACGTTTCATGTTCTTAAAAAAACCGCTCTCCTTGCTCCTCAGAATAAGCACTCATGTTCTCTTGGAAACTACCAAGGTGGTAATCAAGAATAACTATTGTGAGAGACATCCTGCACACTCCGAGAAAAAAGTATTCAAAAATTTGGAACCATTTTTGAGAAATTTTTAATATTTCTGAGGCTTCACGAAAAGTACACTCCAAAATCAAAATATCCGTTTCAAACTTTCTGGGCTCGCCTAGATGGATCGGATAATGAAGGGTTGGAGGTAATCGTGCGGGAGTAGTTTACGAGCAAGCGCTGACCAGACTGACGGACAAAGAAACAGGCAGAATAAATATTGCCGTCAACCAATTTTACGGTGCCAAAGACCCACAAAACGTGAATTCTGACCACAAAAGGTGTTATTAGAAGTACTTTCCTAGATGTAGGAATAAGATGTATTCACTTTTTCCATATCAGGTCCCCACAATACAATTTTTTTTCAACGGAAAACAACACTTTCCGCTGCGTTACAGCACTTTATATTAATTACGAAAGTACGCAGAAGGTGAGAAATTAAAAGCAGTGATCAGTCGAACTTGCATCGAATCTTTATCAAATTCGTCACTTTTAAATAATAATAATAATAATAATAATAATAATAATAATAATAGTGATAAAAACTATATTATATAAACGATAGAAAGTCATTAAATATGAGTTTCTTAAATCAAATAATTTTAGCTCAATAATGTCTCTTGCTAAATTACGGTTCTCTCTTACGTTGAGAAAAGCACTTGCCACGTGAGTTCTCAGAAACTAAACACCTTCTATCTGCAAGAAAAAGAAATGATCTCATTGCCTTCGAAAAGCCTGTGAAACGCGCCCTCATTTCACAGTCACGAGTTCTAGCCTTAGAAGACCATCATCAGCGTTTGGTAACCCTGATCGGCACTCGCAGCGATGGAGGCAGCCGGTAGTCACGGCGCGTCACGAGAGGGGCGCCGAGTCCACGCCCGACGAATCTCACATCCCGCGCCCCGCCCTGCTTCCCCGCCACACCCCTCGGCGCTGGCTCTCATCTGAATGTTTTATGCGCTCGCCGGCGACGAACCGCGCTAGACAACCGGAAATAAAGCCGCATTCCATTTTTAAAATAAATATAAACCCGCGAGAGCCCGCGCGCGCGGAATGGCTCCAGGAATTTTTTACGCGCGCGAAGGGGTCGGTGCTGCGGCGGCGGCGGGGACGGGCATGTGCGGCCACGCACGTGGTAAACGCCCCTCGGTTGTAATCACAGCCCGGCGCCCGTCGTTTCAACGACCTCGCCATGATGGGCTGGGTAACTGCACACAATCAGCTTTAATTGTTTCTAGTTTTCTGGTTGAGCACCGGCGGCCGTCGCTAGGCTGTGCTCTCCTATCCAATCTAATTTCTGCGTTGTTATGAGGTGGCCGAGGTGATGGGGGGTGGGGCGACTGGAGCGACGGCGCCAGACCTCCCCTGCTCCACGTCGCGTAATGGAGAATGGCCGCCGAGCTTACCACTCTCGCCGAGTGTCCCATCGCGCCGTTCCTGCCTGCATTCCAACAGTTCTGCTTCTGTTAGCTCTATCCGTCTTGCGTTGCCGCCTTCTCTACCGCTTCCACAACACCGCCTCTTCCGGAGTCATCAGCTGCGATACCGCCTACCCTGGTCCTCCCGCTCGTCCTCCTTCCACATCCTCTTTCCCCGTTCTCATCCCCCGTCCTTCTCTCGGCCTCATTCCTCGCCGTTCCCATCACAAGTGTTCGCGCTCGGCCGAGCTTTAATTTTCTGATACTGCGCGTCCCTCCCCAGCCGAGATATGTGCCCCGTTACTGGCGTTGTAGCCGCGGAGATGCACATCCCGCCCGCTCCTGCCCCTCCGCTGTGCGTCAACCCCGCCCCACGCAGTCGCTCGTAATGAAGTGGAATGGCAGCAAAGGCAGCCGGAAAGGGAAGTCGCATTCCAGAAAAAACTAATGTGGTGAATAATTTTGTGTTAAAGGGCCTCCCGATTGCCAAATATAGGCGAGTAGACATTACTGAAAGGGGCGTAGCTGCCTTCCGGTAATGTAAATGAGAGATTTGCAATGCGATGTGTTTCCTGTTTGGTATATGTATACGATTATATGATTTTCGTGTATCAGTAAGATACTAGTCCTTTGTGGATGTTTATTATCGATAAGGAATATTCAGTCGCTGTCTGGAGGAGAATTCTAGCGGCCGGCTGCTCTGATCGGTAGTTTTCCGTGGTTTCTCCGATCAACACCAGGCGAATGCCGGAGCAGTACCTTACCAAAAGGGCCACGGACCGCGCGCGATCTGACCTTTCTCTTCCTTGTCCTATCCTCTCCCCTTACACACACACTTACACTAACATGCACTACACTACCACATATTCCGGGAGACCGGTCGGGAGCTTAGAGCTTGTCCCGGCTGGGGCGGTGCCCCGCTGGTGGGAGAGTCTTGGTTAGGGGGAAACCCCACTAGCCGACGGTAGGTCGGTACCGGATCTCGCCATCCAGCGGAGGAAGATCACCGCCATCTCCCGAAAAACATGCACTACACTAACGGGACTAATGACCACAGTAGTTGACGCGCCCGGAAACACGAAAAAATCAATCAATCAATCAATAAGGAATAATTATTTTATTGGGCGTGATTTTTCCCCCGATTCTACTGCCGTAAAAAAATCATGAAAGTAGTCATTTCAGTCTGCAACATGGATGAACAGACTTCGTTAACCCCACGAATTGTTTAAATTGTTAGATTTGTGTACGCTCTGCTTTTAGCAGAGGCTGTTACGGCACTTACGTCAGCGGTTCATTTTAAGTGGAAGTGACGTGGCCGTTCCCTCCAACCATCGCCACTTACGTTGTTTCATCGTCTGCGTCACGCTTGCTGTTCAAACCTTACTCTTGAGTTGTGCCAGAACCTCCCAAGGAACTCTCCTCGTTCTGTTTGCAGCGTACTCACCTTCGTGCGTACTTTACTTCATTCTTCATGTAAATTGGTGGTCGCACTGTTACTTTTACCTTGCTTTGTCATATAATAGTAAGATAGCTACAAAAAAACCGGCATTGCTCGAGTTTTCTTCTTACCCAATCCTTGTAAAAGAGGAAGGAGATCAATTTTATATAATCCACGGCGTTGAAGACTATTACATTTACTGTAATTAATTCAAATTTTAATAAAATACTATAATTTTATTTCATTTAGTTTCACTGTATATTGCTTTTTGATTATGATCTGTTCTGTTTTCCAGAGGGTCTCTAAGTATTTCATTAAAAATCTCTATTTAAATGTCCATTCGTTTTGTAAACTACATTTCTACCAATACATTATTTCAAAAATATTTTCAACGTTTTAATAAAATATTTATCAATGTTTTTACAAAAATACAAATTATATTACCCATATCTTTCTTTTAAAAACGCATCAACGAACGTTAATTTTGAATTAATTTTAATTTTAAATTTTGAATCCAGAAATACAAAGGACAGGAGTAACAGGAGTAATTGGCAGGAGTAAAATTGAATGTTGTTGTCTTCGCAGAAGTTTTGTAATTTCCAAAGTCAACTATGAATTGAAATAACATTTTTAATTCTCTTAGTAGAAACATAATTTCTAAGAATTTGAATTAAATCTGTAATAAAGTTCGAAAAGTTTATGATATTAGATACTAAAATAAGTGGAATTTTGATGGGTTCAGAATCCTTGTTGGTTGCTAGTATTTTACTTGTTAAATGATTTTAAACATCACCCTATCTTTTTCTGGAGTCATTCTTTAGCCGAGAACCCCATGTGGAAGAAGAGTCCGAAGTTAAACGTGTGCCTTAAGTTGCAGGTTGAGGATAAAAATCTTTATGGTGCGTTAGAAAATCAATAATTTGAAACTCAGCACTCGAACAGCCTCACTGACTATTGGGGTAAGGAACTATAGAATCTACGAGTCCATGCGTTTGAAAAGCAGAATTATTTGAAAAATCAGTTTGCCATCACCCGCTGCAGTGTACTGAACTTCCATTTCGGCAGTCACAGATGGATTCACGATTGAAGATGACATCATTGCATCGATTGCAGATATGGTGCCCCAGGCATCGTGCGGTTGAAAAATAAGATAGTCCGTTTTGTTAAAATAATCCTGAGGCACTCAAAATGTATGATGTGCAATGGTCATACAATATGGCAATCACTGTCAATGTAAAGTATCAATGAAGAAACTTTCTGAAAAGTTTATATTCGGCAAATCTTCACTCACACTTCACAATTACGTTTTGTCACAAGCAAAGTCCCATTGGAATTCCGAATTTAAAACCTTAGAATCTTATTACGTGATCTTACGCATCACTACTCGCCTCCTGCGAAACATTAGGAACCAATCTGCTCTTGGTGATAGGCAAAACATAATGATCGAGGTGCACCTACCAACATATTTTAATTATTCATTTTCCGCATTTGTGTTGTATTAAACTTTACTAAATTTTGCAAAGGAGACTTGCGACAACCCTGAAGAAGAGCCTGCAAAAATTTCGTATCCATTCATACACTACTTTTTGTGGTATCGATATCGGTTACATGTCATTGTCACTTTTATTAGTATAGATTGAATATGGTCAACGATATACAAAATTCAATTCTTAACCGCATTCTAGAAGCCATCTTTGTGAGTTTTCAATTAGAAATCTTTTATATTGAAAATCTTAATGTTTGTTTCATAATGTTTGTTATTGTAATAATTGTATACATTAATCTTTGTTTAATGTGTACAATTACTATCGGTTTTCTGGTTAGTTTCGTTTATAGATATCTCCATTAATGGCTTTTAGAAATCCATTGAGACCGTGATTTTTGTACATTTTTTAAATTAATCCAGATACTTGTCACCCAGCTAAATCTACTATCGTCAAAAAGTCAACCACTGTATGTATAGCAACCGTCACTTCCTCCTCTTCCGTCAGACCCAGATATCACGCTTAGCTAAAGTGCCGGTGACCAGACGTTTAAGCGACATCCTATTCACTGCAAGTCTCAGGCGCCACGGATATATAGCTGTGATTTATTTCGCATGTCGTGCGGCATGTTCTAAAACATTTGCGACTGCAAAGGCCACAACAGCAGCGTCGTTTTCGCGTCCACACCGCTTCTAATCGGCAGTTCGGTTACAGCTTCCCGTACACAATATAGACCGCCGCTTTCCAACGCTGTTCCTCTAATACCTGCTGGGCGATGACGTCACGCGAGTTGAAATTTATAGGCTGGGAAGCTCGCCGAAGAATTATGAAAACACACAATGCTTGGATTTATGGGGTTTGCTCAAAAGAAGCGATGGTTTTAGGAAGAGGATGGGGGAATCAAAAGACAAAAAAGGCCCGTACGAAAGAGAGGACGTGTAGAACATTTTTAGAGCAATATAGCGGTAGAGTCTTCTCAGAGCCTTTCGAGTTTCTCTGCCCGATTTATGCAAGTTTGTTTTTTTTAAATTTCAGAAGGAAGGAGTACTTATGACTTCATTCGTTCAGAAAAATCGTTTGCTCAGGTATAGTCAAACATACCAAAATTATATTTGAAACATTTATTGAATTAATGATATTAAATTTGTGATGACAATATATAATATTGTAGTGCTAGGATTTACACGAAAATCTACTCCCATGAATGTTATTTAGTACAGGCGTATATTCCATGAAAATTCATGTCACTTTCATATAATTTCTTTTATTCTAATAACACATGCTATTTTATTACATGCATTGTTTGCTGTTAAGTAGAATGTTCTTTTAATTTTCACTTTTTTCATAGTGAAATTTTCGAAGGAAGCTCGGCAACCGGCGAGCCAACTGAATTAAATGATAATACAAATCAATGAAAAAATGATATATAACATAGTAATGCACTGAAAGTTCCGTAACAAAAGTATAATTTCAGATACGTTTATATAACTAATATTAGTTTTTGACAATTAATAATTATAAAATAAATTATAATTCATGATGATTAATTATTTGTGAAACAAAAGTATATTTTCAAATGAAGTTGCATGAAGCCAAAATAGTGCGATTTTCTAGATTATTCGTGCTCTCAACGTTTTTTATTAATATATTTGCTAATTCGTCTGAAATGTTAGAATTAAAATTCAATATATCGTTCCATATAAAGTACCGTACTTATGAATGGTATTATCATTCACGGAAATTGTTCTAAGATCGACGCGGTGCATTTGCTGTGAAGTCGTAAAAAGGATCCTCATCGCTACAATGTGTGAATAACTAACACCAGCCATTTTTCATTGATTTCTATTTTCATTTGGTTCAGTTGGCTCGCCGGTTGCCGAGCTTCCTTCGAAAATTTGTCTATGAGAAGTGAGAATTAAAAGAACATTCTACGTAACAGCAAAAAATGCATGTAATAAAATAGCATGTGGGCCCGGATTTTAATGACAAGTCATATATTTTTTCTGAACCTTCGGGGTAATTTTAAAACAATTTATGCACGAATCCAGGTATTGTTGATCAGGAAAACGTATTTTTATTTTGCATATAAAGTGATATTTACAGAGGTTTTAGTGAAAGATCATATGTGGGCCAAATTCTGCCATAAGTGCATTTATTTGTCATACTTTTAAGGACCGTTTTTAATAAATGGTCATATTTTAGCCAGATTTTGCCCCAAATGCATACATAGGTCATATTTTTAAGGACACAAGAATAAAAGACTTGAAAATGTGTCTTGCATGACAATGTATCAGGTGATTTTGTCACAAACTCAAAAATTATACTACAAAGGAGAAAGAGAAGGATTATTTCAAACAAGAATTATGCAGTAGTAAAGCAAGTCGTTTGGTTTGATGGGTATTATTGTACTGTACTTGATTTGTTTTACAGACACAAGCAATTTTTTTAAATGCTAGTTAGTTCCAAAGACTGCAAGCCGTATGTACCGTACTCACAATCTATTCTTGAGTGCATTTTGTATTTGTTATACCTAAAAAATTAACACGAATTTTTAAAAAATTAACTGGTATAACGTTATATTTTATATTTTTAAGTCATATTTACATATATTTTAGATCATAAATGCTTGCATATTTCGCTTATTTTTAGGTCATTAAAATCCGGGCCCTAGTTATTAGAATAAAAGAAAGAGTGAGTCTCTTGAGTGTAGCGTCGAGAGTTGCCTCCGCCGCGTACCGCAGCGCCCAGCGAAATGTCGCTCCGTGTCGGTCGGCGCTCCTCAACGCGACTACGTCACGACGATGCATGGAGCCTCCTTCCCGACCTCCTCTCCCCCTTCTCTCCATCACCCAGCCCTTTGTCCCTCCTCTCCTCTCTCTCCGCCCGCGTGCGCCCGCCTGCCGCCCGCGCATGCCAGTGTTTTGCCCGCGCCGCGAAAGTCCTTAGCGGGCCCGCCTCCGGGGACCACTTCACCGAAGAATGTGAGAAACGCTCTGCTGCCGCGCCGCGCCCCGGCTCCCCTCGGCCACCGCGCCATCGCTGCCCTCGTCCCTCTTCATGCCACTCTTTCTCTTCGCCCTCTTGCCCTTTTCCACCCCAGCGCCAACGCCACCGCCGCGCCGACACATCGTAGGCGAGTCTGCTAACGCTGTCTCCTTTTCCAAGCTGCCGTTGCACCCATTGACTTCTTTGTTTCGTGTCTAGTTCTTTGCAATCAACCTCTTACTTTCACCTCCACCTTCATATCTAAATTTCTGACCAACTAGTGAGTTCTCTGCGTTTTCAACGTCTTGCCTTTCTACAGCCTCACTCGTTTCAGGAGACCCCCCACATGTATTTCGAAACACTGTTCCTAGCATGGAACTATTGCTCAGCAACTCGTGGTTTGTGCTGTTGTACAGTCCTGGTTATCACTATGAATATCTTCTACCTCTGTGGTCGCATTCTACCGTTAAGTCCTGGTCACTGCCTCCATGACGTCCGCAATCTTCTCTGACTCTTCCATCGCCAAAAAGACCTCTTCTGTTCCTTCATAGCTGGAATATGTATCATCGCATTTGTAACCATCAGTCAGCACTAACACCTCCCCTTCCTTCATATCGTCCATTATCTTATCTCCGTTAAAGCTATTACAGTGTCTTCCCTTGACACTCCCATTGCTACTTCTCTTGCCACAGTCGGTTCCGCCTGTGAGGCTCGTGACCGTCGCAGTAAGCGGTTCTGCACATGGAATGACGATTAGATCACGGACGTGCCGTTTTTCACGTCACACGCCTGCAGCCACTACCACCGCCACTACCGCCACCACCTTCGCTGCCGTTCACGAACGTCTTTGAAATGAAGAGGTCTTTTATTGGCGTGAATTACTTACATTCGGAGAGCGTTTTCTAGAAATACGCGATGATTAGGCGTGGTGTAGCTTCGTTGAACGTGCCCGCCGCGTTTGTCTTCGGATGTGCCTCTTTATGCGGTGTTTGCAGCGGTCACAATGGAGCGGTTTTGGCCTAAATTTTGGTCGACCGACGTCGGATTTACATAAACGAAACAGATCTTCGTCCGACAGACGCGGATGTTCGAAGAGGTTATTCGGGTTTAATATAATGGTTACCGTTCAACAGCAGTTATTGAAACGAATCCGACACTTTGGACGAAAACGTCCGACGTCGGCCCACTAAAATTTCGGTGAAAATCGGCTCACTCTGAACGCCGTCTTACATTGCTTGGTTGCCTGTATGGTATGATGGAAAAGGAAGCCATTGTCCTTAACGAACTAGGACGCTGTTATGAACAAATGTATGTTTTCTACTTGTATTTACTTTTTAAAGGAATTCATTCAGAGAAAAGAATAAGAGAACTGTTAAAAACCTGACATTAGGCTCTCAGTTAAAATGGTTTAACAAAAGAAAATATTACATACATATACAATAAAATTGTACCTATGATCAACTATCAAGGCTTATTTTATATTGATATTTATAACGTTTGATACGTTGTCATATAAAGAGAAAACATAATTTTCGTTATCACTTCACAGTAACAACATTCATATTAAAATAATAATAATAATAATAATAATAATAATAATAATAATTATTATTATTATTATTATTTTAATAGACAAAGAAACGAAGTAATAAAATATGTCTTCAGTTTTCAGAAAATTCAAGCAGATATACCAGTTGCAACGTTGATGACATAACTATCACTATCACTATCACATAACTATCACAATGATGTTTAATCGGAATCACCTGGGTTAGGTGGGAGTTTGACATTTTTTCAGTAATGTTAGTTTTAGAGAATCAAAATAAGGCAAATTGCTTCGTTATTTATTTATGATGTTTCTTTATCATGTCATTTAAATGACAGTTTTAAAATTAAGTATACTGCGTAATTTTCCAATTTTTTGCTAGTAAGAATTTATGAAGCTCGTATGGCGTGGACGGCTGGTTGTATTGTCGAATGTAGTGGTTAACCGCAACGTGACCGCCTGTTCGTTTTATCTTTGTGCATATTAGTAAACACTGGCATGTGGAATTGGCTGCTTGTGTACTTTGGGAAACACAATTTTATCCTCTATGTGTAGAAACAAAAGTATCAACAAGGTTCATTCTCATCCACTCCACCGAAATAGAGCGCATCCGTGAATATAGAACCAAAAACACCCAAGTATCTCTGTTGTGTGGTTTTAAGTCGTTGACAGAATTTCATTACGACCTAACATTCACATTAGCTGCGATAACCGAAGCACGTTTCATATTACATTTATACAAAAGCGAAAGTTCGATAGGAGCTCGAAATGTCAAGCATAATTTTTCTCCTCGTTTACCACACGAAACTATAGAGAGAGATATCAAATTTATGGGGCAGAGACAAGCCCAGTAGCTGAGCGATACCGCAGAATTTGCATCGTACACTGATTTTAGATGCGGTTTTCATGCCCATGCTCAAGATAAGCTCTGCATCACGGCACATGGGGAAATTGCATAGGAGCTACGCACG
Organism: Teleogryllus occipitalis; assembly: GCA_011170035.1. NCBI lineage: Eukaryota > Metazoa > Arthropoda > Insecta > Orthoptera > Gryllidae > Teleogryllus > Teleogryllus occipitalis. The sequence goes on along the minus strand of BLKR01001024.1, from coordinate 155,900 downwards.
CAGAGGGACTTCCGCTGCAGCAGATGCGGTGCAGTAGTGCAGCAGCGCAGAGACAGCTGAGTGCACCGCAGCGCAACGGGTTACAGAACAAAGCAGGACAGCCCTGCACAACACGGTCCGCTCGTGCGCGGTATAACGGCAGCGGTAAGAACTCGGGAATAACTCTGTTAGCGCGTCCGCAACTGGAGAAGGAGATACCACAGGCACGAGGGCGTAGGAATTGGCAGCCGAAGGGCAAACACCAGGACTGCGCAAAAGTGGTAAACGTTCTCCAATCACGAGGGCAACATACACGTGTATTCAAGGCCCCGAGGTAGATGAGCACGAACATGGCTCAGTTTGTAAGTTTCTTACAGTGTGAATCATTCGGGCGGGTACGAGAGCAATATCGCGGAGCTTTCTAGAATATAGGGATGAGAGCAATGGCACTCTAAAGAACGGTGACTGAGGAGGGGGATAACTTTGTGCAGGTGCCAGTATATCATGGATTTGCCAATGAGCAGGTAAGGTATTCGTTATGATGGTGATGACATGTTGGGAGTGAATAAGGAAAATGGTTATGTCATCATGAAAATAAGAATGCTGGCTTTTACGTGGTTCGAGATTTGCTACATTATGGAGAAAAAGTAACCCAGCGTTGAGATAGAAAATGACAGGAATACTAGACAAGAGACGACAAGGGTGTATTGAGACGGACAGTCAGGGCACGTAGAAGTCAGACATTGCAAGGGAGGGAAATGTGCTGGCGGTGCATGTGTCTCTCTGCTGCAGGCTCGTCAAAACATAAGGGTTTTGTTTACCAGCTAGCTTCCTTTGGGACAAGTTATCCAAATGTTAATTTAATTTACCATTAGGTGAGAACAGGAGTTTTGCAAACTAAATTAATTATTGGAAAGTATTACTCGTATGGCGGTTTGATAATTACCTATATAGCTAAACTCCTCCAGAACATTGAAATAATTTAAAAATAAGTTGCTCTGGAATATGTATGAAAATAATTAAGCTAATAAAATATTCGTCAGGTCTCTTTTACAACAGACTGTTATCTACATTAACAATTGTTTGAAAACATTTTATTATTTAAAAGATAAGATATATAATACCAGATAATATCAGTATTTAGAGAGGTAATAGAAACAATTGTGAAATTTACCGAGGTATTAGTTATAAAAACTTATAAAACTTATAAAAAATATGATAAAATATTAACAGGAAAACTTAACGCTATATTAGATTATATGCTATCAAATATTCATTATGGCATTTTAAAAGGTTAATCTTGCACCATTGTCTTTTTAGTATGTCAAAGATGTTTGATAAACACAAAGAATACAACAGACATATCTAAACTGCATTAAAAAGCTTTCATCCTAGTTAAATGAAAAATTTTAACATAGGACATCTCACAACATCCATATAATGTTGTAAGAAGTTTATACCCCCAAACTAAGATTAAAATACAACTAAAGAAGGAAAATACAAGCAAGAAAATAGGTATTAATGAAGGTGACAAATACATGTGTTCATTTCATCTTCATTATTTAATTTTTATAGACAACGTTATTTGTAGATTTATAAAAACATGCATTTTAAGCACCGTATAAAACCAACATTAAAAGTTCTTTACGCTCTTGGCCGAGTTGTAAAAGGAGATACGGAGGATGATATACATAGAGCAATAGATGAACTACACAAACATTCCAAAATATACCCTTGATAATTATTCAGTTAAACCAAAAAACAAACATTTATAAATAAACATTTCACAAGATCAAACATGTTAATAAATTAACTATTCAAACAGATAAATAATTTTAAACATCTTTGTTATATTTTAACTGAATATATATATATATATATATATATATATATATATATATATATATATATTTTAAAATTAGGAAATTTAGAATTAGAATATGCCGTAAAAAATAAAGAATTTTAAACGACCATTCCAGTGTGTAATCAATTATTTAATTTACTAAAATCGCGACACTTCCTACAATTCTGAATGGAGCAGAATCCCGGATATGGTAGCTCAACAAAAAATAGAAATGATTGGAATGAGGTCTATCTTAGGAATATATGCGAGGACTGACCGAATGCGGAACGATAAAGTAGGATGTAAAATCGGCGTTAAACGCTCAGCGAAGAAAATTACGAATTACCGCACAAAATGTCTCTGCCAAGTGAAGAGAGTGAAGTGAGTGAGTGATGAGAGTGAAGAAAGAAGTGAACAGCATCTAACCCAAAATATATACCTACAGAACCACAAGAAAACACAACAGAAGTCGCTCACAAAAGATATGGATATACCAGTTCCAAGACACGTGGTGGCGAGACACTCTAAAGATGGTCTTGTCCCTTGAATATTTATCTAATATGACGAAGCGAGAAATATTTTAAAACCTGCCATTTGTAGAACTTTTAAGTCATTAAATTCCATTCAGCCACTTAACAGTGCAACATAAATTCTTTAAAATATGTAAGCCTACTAGTTATGAGCACTTATTTGAATTGTTCGGTTATTTCATTCAATTCTAATAGAACTGAAGTAGCAGAACTGTACACACAACTTCGTTTACCTTTACTTACTTCCCCAGACCTTTACTTATATTTAAGTGAATAGTCAAGAAATATTTTGAATATTCCATGCTTCTGTATTTTGAGAAATTGAGTTAATTTCTGATGAAAACTATGCGAACGTAACGATGAGCTTTTGTAAACCCTCTACGTTCTTAGGTGCACGGATCAAGGCACAAACGGAATTCTTTATCCGTTCTTTTGTGCTGACCTGCTAAAAATCGGAGCCTTCCTTTTCGCTTAGAGCAGATCCCGTAATAGCATTCGGAAACCGGTGGCAGGTTTGAGAGATGTTTCTCCGCCGCCGCCCGTTGCTTTTCATTTCCCCGACGACGCGACTTTTGTTACGGGGCGGCGACGACCCCGGTGGCAACAGTGGAGGCGGTGTGGGCGGTGGCGCTGTCAGCTCGGATTTGTATGCGTTTCGTCGGCGCTAATACTCACGCTTATCCGTCTTGCGCTCGGCCTCCGCCTTCGCCGCCCTCTCCCTTTCTTTCCACCCTGCCTACTACCTATTCCTCATGGCTTCCCGCAGCCCCGTATTCCGTTCTCCTCTCACACTTCATCCCTGCCTCCTCGTCCTCAGGCTTCCCACAACCCACCGCCCCGCCTCTTCTGCTGTTTTCGCGGACAGGGAGATGCGCTACGATGGATGGTGATATATCCTGTGCGCCGCCGCCGCCGCATTTATTTCTTACACCACACCCTCTCCATCCCTCTCTGCCTCCCCCCGCTTGCCCCTCCGCCCACCCACGCCCTGTCCCCTGAGCATGGCGCGGCGCATTGCCTCCGCTTAATGCGATGCTGATACCCTCCGGAGGCGAGTGGGCTAACCGCGGAGTCAAAGAAGTGTCGGGGAGGAAAGAGGGTGTGAATTGTGGAAACGCTTCGTGGAATTTTTTAAAGATTGATGAGTAACAGGGTAGACAGGCGGCCGAAGTAATGTGAGCTTATGGAGATGTTGGCGGGACATGTGAAATGTCTGCATATTGTGAGAATGTTGATTAATTCCTGGAGTACGAATTGTTTTTCCTTTCGGAAATGTTTCGCTTTTCGCGGTTGGCTATATGTCTTTGTTGTAAAAAATATGTGTGTGGGTGTTATTTTTTAATATGAGTGGCTTATAATGAATGAAGATGGAATTTCTTTGACTGAATGATCATGTGACAAAAAAAGCAAATGATACGTAAGAATTGTTCTTAAGTTTCGTTTCTTATGTTTCTTATTAAATAGTACATATGAATTAACCGTTTTCTAATAATATTGGAGTAATGAAATTGATGTTGTAATTTTATTAATTAGCTTCAGTTTTATAATAAATTTGAAAAAGCATAATTTGCACGATATCTACCAGACAATTTAAACTTCTTCATATAAACACAATGTTTCACACAGTCAAATATTCGCACACACGTATAATCACTCTAGACTATAACTCTTGGAAGTAATTAACCCTGCAATTATAATTACAAAAAATCTGACACGTAAAACAAATTGTTTTATTTGTTGATTAGGTAAATATTTTTCGCCAAAAAGTTCAGAAATTAAATATATGCGATGTTTTCTGAATTTTATTTTATAACTTGGATCTAACTAGTGGTAACTAGTTTTATGAGGGGTACGAACATTTAAACAAATTGTAATTCTTATATTTCTTATAGTAAAAACTTATTAGTAATACTTATTCACTATTTAAATACGAAACAGTTAATTACTAAATTATGATTATTTGATCCCTAATTATATTAACATTTGTTAATCTAGACCTTTCAAAGTACAGAGTCTTATCATATTTTGAAAATGGATTTTTTGGGGTTAAGTTCCTTTCCTGTTGTTGTACAGATGTGTCTGCATTGCGTAGAAATGTCCGTATCTATTTTTTTTACGTAGAAATACAATAAGAATAGCAAAGAAAATAACAGGTTTCTTTACGGCTAAGAGAAACGGCGCAGGGAAGAAAATCGCGAACATGTCGCTCAAGAAATTCTCGAGGAACCATCATAATTTTTAAAACTATATTATACGTTACTTGTGAAGAACGAACGAAATACGCGGAAGAAAGACGGAGGGAATAGGTAAAGCCAAGAGAAGAGAGCGACAAAGATAAAAGGAGAGCGCGCACTCCGCAGAAAGCGAGCAATATATTATTGATCGACGTTTAAAAATTTCCTCCAGGAACATATCGCTTAAATAAATTTTCCATCTACGATCGGTGGATACCATATATTCGTGAAGAGGCGAGGGGCGCGGCCGGTTGCCCCGAAAGAGAGCGAGGAGAGAGTCGTATCTAGGTTGTACGGGATGCATATGTAGCGGCTCGCATACGTCACTAGCAGCAACTTCCATAAAAGTGTCTGTTTCGTACATTAGCTACACGACCGAATGATAAACAAGTTTAATAAAAACACGCAGGGGCGACCAGCCTGTCACGTTCTTATCGCTGTTTTGACTGTCATAGCTCTCATGCGGGGTGCGGATCGCTGGGCAAGGCGTACTTCCATTTCTCTCTGTGTGGCTGGTTGTAAACGCACGAAGCGTCAAATATGACTCTGTCGTTTGTACTTCAGCTCTACGAACATTCTTAGTTACGGATGCCTCCAGAGTTTTTCCTTCTGAGCGTTATGCAGTTTTAATTATTTCTCAAGCGGTGTTATACTGATACTAGGTGATAATCCGGCGCTTCCTGGATTTTATTAATTACAATCGTCCTCTTCCGCTCCTTCCGCTCGGCCTGCTCGCTCTGTCCACTCCACTCGCTCAGTCCGCAACGCCCGCTTTCCCCTCATCGCACGCTCCACCTATTCCGCACTCTGTACTTTGCCCCATCTGCTCCCATCCCGATTCACTCAGCAATGTACAAAAATATTTTAAGAAATCATTACAAGAATTATTTCGGGAGGTCATTAGGTCGTCATTCCAGTGTCGGGAAATTTCTTCGGCTTCTATATACTGAACTCTTTCAAACACAAGGACATAAATTTTAAAGTAACTTTGTGGAGTATAAATTAAAAATGTCGCGTGTAAGAATTGGAGGTTAAAAATTGACGTTAACATTTTTCTTGCGATAATTAGATTCATATATGAGTTAATTGAAATTAATTGTTTATTCAATGTGAATCAATATTTCTGTTACGTGGTAACATTCCATTACGTTATTTGGTAGAGTATATTATTTGGTTGTAAATATGAGTAAAAATTTATTCAATGGTTGTAGAAAAGTGAATGTGTGATCAATGAGTATTCCATCTATATATTTAAAAACATAAGGCATTCTGCCATGGCTTTGTTTGGAACTTCTACTTAACCGGTTATATTTATTTGCATTTTGGTGGTGACTGTGTTTGCATCAGTTTGTTGTCGTGGTGTATTTTGTAGAGAAATTCGGACAGTGGATTGTATTCGATTTTACTGAAGATGTGAAGTAATTTCGTTTACTGTTGGGTCTTATTCTAAGAAATGTCTGTATTGTTCTGCTATGTACTTCCGGTGTGAGAGAAATTCTGCAAACCAGATTACTTTGTGTTGCTTAAATGGAAAAATAAGTTTGCCTTCTAGAAACATGTCAGAAGAAATGAAACTGTTGTTTAGAGGAGATGATGGGACATCAAAAAACTTCAAAAATAATATCCGTCATTATACTTATAGTCTGCCTTCTTTGTCATTCGGTGCTCATATTACATAGCCACCTGATTATGGGTCATATGTGTTCAATTGTGTAAGTGTTAATATAAAACAATTGATTTTGAATTGCACAATATCTAATCATTCTGACCACAAAGTGAATATTTGCAGAGATGAAAAAATTAGCATTCAATAACAGAAGTTTGCTCTTTCTTCTTCCTATTTAAGAATTTGCTTTATGAACATTAGTCAAGGCACAGTATTTTACATTTATCTCATATATCACCGTCAAATTTTGACGGTGATATAAGATGATAAATGTAAAATCCCAAAATCCCACTAGTTTATTAAAAATATATTTATGTCCCAAATATCCAACATTTTTACATTTGTTTTTCTTCTATTTGTTGTCCTTGCATATGATTTTATTGCATTATACATAGTACTGCACTTTGTATTGAAATTAACATTTCTCAGTAATTAAGGACCTACAAGGGAAGTCAACGAAAATCTTCCCCTCTGAGAACGAAATTACTTTAAAACAACGCGGTGGGGGGAGGTGAACATCTACAGGGAACTACTGCACTCGCGAGAACTAGGTGGCGGCGGACCGAGATGTATTAGGCTTTTCAGTATCGCATTAAATTTCTCTGCTCAGCGGCAGAGCTCAAGCCGCGAAAGCGCGCCCCGGCGGCCAGTTAGCAGCGAGGAGCTGCCACACCTCCGCGCCTGCCACTCTCTTCCGCCCACTGCCCTTCCGTTCAGCCCCGCCCTTCGCCCACGATCCTGCCACTCCCACCCGCACACTTCCTTTCCAACCGCCTACAGCCCCGCCCTTCACCCACGGTCCTGTCACTCCCACCCGCACACTTCCTTTCCAGCCGCCCACAGCCCCGCTCTTCGCCCACAGTCGCGCCACTCCCACCCGCACACTTCCTTTCCAACCGCCTACAGCCCCGCCCTTCACCCACGGTCCTGTCACTCCCACCTGCACACTTCCTTTCCAGCCGCCCACAGCCCCGCCCTTCGCCCTCAGTCGCGCCACTCCCACCCGCACACTTTCTTTCCAACCGCCTACAGCCCCGCCCTTCACCCACGGTCCTGTCACTCCCATACGCACACTTCCTTTCCAGCCGCCCACAGCCCCGCCCTTCGCCCACAGTCCTGCCTTTCCGACCCGCACACTTTCTTTCCAACCGCCTACAGCCCCGCCCTTCACCCACGGTCCCACTCCCCCGCGTACTTCCTTTCCAGCCACCCACATCCCCGCCCTTCTCCCACGGTCCTGCCACTCCCACCCGCACACTATCTTTCCAGCCGCCTGCAGCTCCGCCCTTCGCCCACGGTCCTGCCACTCCCACCCGCACACTTCCTTTCCAGCCGCCCACAGCCCCGCCCTTCTCCCACCGTCGTGCCACTCCCACCCGCACACTTCCTTTGTAGCCTCCCACAGCCCCGCCCTTCGCCCACAGTCGTGCCACTCTCACCCGCACACTTCCTTTCCAGCCACCCACAGCCCCGCCCTTCTCCCATGGTTCTGCCACTCCCACACGCACACTACCTTTCCAGCCGCCTACAGCCCCGCCCTTCGCCCACGGTCCTGCCACTCCCACCCGCACACTACTTTTCCAGCCGCCCACCACCCCGCCCTTTGCCCATGGTCCTACTACTCCCACCTGCTCACAGCCCTCACAACCACCCACAGCTCCACCACAGCGTACGGTCCTATCACTCATACCCGCCCACTGCCCTTCCACCCGCCCATGCCCTTCTAGCCGCCCACAGCCCCGCCACCCTCACGTCTATGACATCTCGAATCTCAGTCAGAGATCTCCCTTCTCACTCAATCCGTCCTATTGCCCTCTCAGCGCGTGCTCTCACTTTTCCCCTCGTTTTCTCCTCTATATCTAACTTGTTCGTTCGTACGAACCCATATGCTTGTTTTCCACTCTTTATCATATCTATCATTCAATTTCTACGTCACACTTCCTACTCTTTTCACATACTCATTTCAGACTCACCCTATCGTTCTCTAGTTTCCTACTATTTCCCACTCTTCGTCTTGTATTCAGGATACCTGAATGCTGTTTTGCACATCCTCTTACTTTCAAACCCCTTCGGTTGCACTCTCTTTAGTTCATGTTTTTCTTAATTTTTCTTGTTGTTTTCCCCGTGAACTCGAAAACCATTTCCATATTCACCTGTTTATTCCGTTTCTCATGTAGATGGCAAACGCAATACAACAATCTGCAAGACGTTGTCCATCCACCCTCTGAGATCCTATTCACCGACATTGCTCCAAGCCGTAAAGCTGCATGCTCTCCGTCTCTACCGTTACTGCTCTGCTTGCCAGCTACCTCCTACGGCTCCGCCCTCGGTCGCGGCGGCGGCGGCAGCGGCAGCGGCAGCGCCCGCCGCTCCTAATCCATCAGCGCCCCGGCAGACACAGGACCGCAATCAACTTAGTGGCTCCTTCAGCCGCCTCGCACGCCAGCTCTGCTCCTCGTCCCGCCCCACCCTCTTTCGCCCCTGTCCCGCCTTCGTGCCCGTCCCGCTTCGCCTCCCCCCTCATCTCTGCTCTGCTCCGCTCCGCCCCACCCCACTTCTAGTCCCGTTCCGCGCCCCGCGTCACCACGCCCCCGTCTTCCCATTCCGAATCGCTTCGCCCTCCGGTCCAGTCTATTTCTCTCTCTCTCTCTCTCTCTCTCTCTCTCTTTCTCACACACTATCCCCCCTCACACCACTCCACCCCGCCCCACCCGTCCTCTCCTCTCTCCGCGCCGTGCACGAGCGCCACTCCCCTCTGCGGCGGCGGAATTTCCATGCGCCGCCTTCGGCTTTCATTAGTCAGCGACGGCCCAGCCCCCTTTCTTCCTCTCGCCGATTCATTGCCCTGGCGGTAGCAGGGGCGGGCGGCGGGGACGGCAGCGAGCGGGAGGCGAGGGCAGGGCTGCACTGCCGCGGTGCTCCGCACCTGAGGGATGTGCCCCCGAGGGCCGAGGCGCAGCCGCCGCCGCCGCCGCCGCCGCCGCGCTCCGCCGCCCGCTGGGCCCTACGGAGCCCTTTCACAGGCGCCGCGGCGCCGCGCAGGCACCCACCGACTGCCTCTGCCTCGCTTTGCCACTGCGGATGCGTCGGGGGCGGTGGCGGAGGCGGCGGAGGCGACGCCGCGCCGCACCGCACTGCACCGCACCGAGTTCCGCCTTGGAGCAGCAAAGCACTCCTCCGAATGGGTCATCCGGGAAACGTGTAAATGTAGGCACACTTCTGTCGTCGAGGTTGTCTTCTGTCATTGAAATCATCTTGGCTCATTTTAAGTTCTTAAGTTTTATTTCTTGTTCGTTTGTTGTTAATTGTAGGAATAATTATTAAGATATAAATTAAAATGTTTATAGATTTGAGTTTGAAAATAAATAGCGTAAGAAAATTATTATGAATTTTAATTATTTAATACTCATTTTCTTCTTTCTTGCGGTGAAAGACGGTGAACGCCACAAAGTATCCTGAGAAGCACTTTTGTATGTATTTTCAAGCTTTTACAATTTGAGTGGCAATATTTCCAAAGTTGTTTCGAATTATTGGAACTGTAAATGAAGTGTATAAAAAAGAATAACTGTAAAATATAGTTAAAACTGTAAAAGAAAGTTATCAACTGTAAATTAAATATCTTCTTTCATTTTCATTGAAAAAATAAATATCTTGTATACGGCACCGGCCATTATTTTCTATTCTCAGCCATTTTGAACTATCAAATCGAACTCCACGTTGGTACTTTTGTCTTCATGGAGGATTTGATTTTGTAGGCAATGGGCAAGTAGCGTCCCAAAGACATTTATATTAAATATAAAAAGTTTGCAACATTTGTCCTTGCATATTACCACTAAAAATATTTGTCTTAGTAGTAGTAGTATGCAAGGATGCATGTTACAAACTTTTAGGGTATTTAGAGGGTCAACATGATCACTTTTTTCTATTGAACATGAAATGGTATTGGACATTATACATGATATTGGAAATGATATAATAGGATAAGCTAACACATTAAATTACCTGGATTACAAAATAAAATATTCACAAAATTGTGACACAATAACATTTTTGTGCTACAATATTACATAACAGATAAGACACGGTAATTCAACTACATAAAATAATGGTGTTAACCATCGTGATATAAGAAAATGAATGCTAGACACAAAGTAAAGACCAAATGAGAAGAACTGAACTGACAGAAATTTCAAAGATTTTATTGATAATCGGACTTTTATCGTATAATTCTTAAGAACGTGTTTTTCTCTGTGTGATAACATTCAAAAAACAATTTGGTGCCTTTTACAAGACATTTAAAATATTGTCCCGAAATCACCAAAATAGAAATTTTAATTTCCAGGGCCTTGAGTTGATGGAGCTTCCTTGAATAATATCCGTTTTTTAAGAAAAAGTGCATGATTTAGCCATGTGTGTTGCTCACAGGCATGTTTTTGAGAAAGACTTTTTCGGTAACATGGACCTTCAAAATCCGTGCATACATGTCAAAATCTCATCATTGATATTTTCGCAGCATTGCATAAATTTCTCAATGCTACATGTACTATAATCCTGGAGTACTCGCGCGGGCTACAGGTGTAGCCCAGTGATTTTATTATTGATGTTTATTATGCTATTGTTTCGTTTGATAATAGACGACACTTATTTACATTTTTATCCGGTATGCGACACAGGTAGACTTAAATGCCATATGTTGAAGTTTATTGTCGTATTATTCACGTCATATTCAAATAAACATTTTGAGATAGCGGTGAACATTTTCAGAACGTTTTTATTCCCAATGATTAAAGAGTATAATTTCATCTTGTGCTACTTATGTATTCCGAAAGATCACTTACGTTACGAAATGTAACGGGAGTACTGCAGGATTAAGGAAAGAGAAAGAAGGCGAGTAATAAGTTGCCTAAGGCGCAAGAGAGTGAACGAAAGCACCGTAAGTAGAGCCGCGGGGATGGCGGCAGAGGACAGGTGGCCGAAGGGAATGACGTGCTGAACGAGTAGAAGGAATGGTGCTCTCCTCTACCACTCCCTCGTCAGGGAGCAAAAAGAAGCCATTTGTGTTTTGTCCTCAACTGCGTAAATCGTGCAGAAGTACTGATAATATCTCATTCCTTCCTTTTATGTGCTCTGCCGATATTGACTTAGTGTGCTCCACTTTCAGAGCTAGAACTGTGATAGACGTTGCCAAATGGCATGTTATTGGATTTGTAACGAATTACAGCATTACTCCTTTAAATTTGGTATGAACATAGCATTTCTGATTTTCACAATTTAAGTGAGATCACATTACGATTAATTATTTTTCTGGAAATGAAAAGAAAGCTCTTGCTCAATATTTTCACCCAACAATAACGGAACGGATTGAATCTCTGAATCTTAAGGTTGTTTATACGATGAATAAATGAAACATGTTTACAATGTATACTCTATGATCTGCTGTATAATATAAAAGGTTTTAAATGGTGACATATTGCACATTTTATTTAAAAATATCGTTGTTATTACTTGAAAAAAGACATAAATATTACATCTTTTTTGCTTTTTCTAACCTACCATCGGAAGCTCAATGAGATCACAATTTCAGGGTGGCTATTGTAAATCCGGTATTGCTTTCAATTTTGCTTCATGATTCATTTTTAAAGAAAAGATAATCACCAATAATAAGGATTTTCATTGTTAACACATTTTATTTCTTTTAAAATTTAACAAATTATAACATGCTCTACACCTTCCGAATGAAATTCCTAATAGTGACCGTTTGATAAGAAATGTTGTTCCTCATAAAAATGAAATACTCTTCGTTAACTGTGTTTGTCGCAAATTTTAAGAAGCATTCCATCACTGCGACTTCCTTTTGAAGACGCCGAGCGCAGTGGTTTGCGTGATTACTGGACGTTGTGTTCTGTCTCTCCCATTTCCTCGCGCACGTTGCTGTTGCCTCCCGCAGCCCGCCCTCGGCGCCGCCGGCGCCGCCTGTGATCACGTCGCGGGAATCCGATCGCAATCCCGTTGCCGAGATAAAAGGGTCCTATCTCGGCGGCGGGTGCGCGGTTCGCGGGGTGCATTCCTTGATCCGGGGCGGGCGCGCCGCCGAGGGTGTGGGCGTGGGCGGCGCGAGGGCCGGTAATCGCTCCGAGGACCCTGCCGAGGGGAAAGGGCTTCCCGCGCGCGCATCGATCCGCCGCAGGGAGGGTCCGCGGAATGTGCTGATAGTGACGGATGTAATCTCGATACAAGGAACTGCCGGGGTGTGGACTCAGAGGGAGTCGATGACGGGGGGGGCAGTGGGCGACAGGCTGCGGAAGGGAGCTCGCGTTTGAGGCGTGGAGGAAGAGGTTGGGAGAAGGGAGGGAGTGGCGGGGCCTTCCGAGTGTCGATGACGGGCCGATAGTCGCCGTATTGTTCCTGCGGGGCGCGCTCTATTGCAGATCTGTTGATAGTGCCTCGGGGCCCTGTCGGGCACCCAGAAACCCCGCCGCCGCTCCACGCACATGGGCCACGCCTCTTCGCCCCGCCCCCTCTCCCTCCCCCGCTTCCAGCCCGCCCCCTCCTCCTCCCTGGCCCACTTTGAGTTTCTCCATTCAGCATCCACCGTGTTGCTGCAGTGGACTGGTACAGGTTTGTCTGGGGAGCCCTCCGTTGTGGTCGAGCATTATAGTTTTTTGCCTCTTATTCGACGTTTCCGTTCCACTTTTGAGAGTTGAATATGCTTTTCAGATTTTTTCACATTGATGATAAGAGTTAACTGTTGTCATTGTGTCAGGTTACTGTTTGTAATTTTTTGTGTTCCATTATTTTTGTTACATCTTCCGAGTATTCGCGTTGTGCGCATTTGGTATTTTGCTCTGAGATACTTCATTCTAATTGACATATCGAAATGATTACCACGGTCTTAATGGTAAACAAAGCTTGAACAAAGATCCGACCACCACACCGCTGCAACTTTCCCTGCATAAGAACGAGACCCCCTGCCTCTGATCAACCACGCAAAAATTGGACAACCAGCAATAGAATACGAACTAATAAAGGAAGATGTGCGAACTCCCTACATAAATGGGGTAAGGTCTTGACGCCAAATTGCGACTGTGGAGCAACTAGACAAACAGTACGCCACATCATGACGGAATGCCCTGATAGAGCGTATGACGGACCATTTGACGATTTCCTGAAGGCAACTAGTGCTGCAATTGAATATATTGAAAATTTAAATGTTTGTTTATAAACTTGTATTTTATGAATTGTATTCTGTTTGTTTTGTCTTTGATACAATATCTTACATTTCTGCAGATAAGTTGTTTATATATATAACCATGTGTATTACCATTCGATAAATTAATAAATAAATGCCCATTGTAATACCTTAGTAATACTTTGCCCTTTAGTTCTTTAATAACTGGTTATTTGCTGTTTACCTGCATGTTATCTACACAAGAACATTGTTTTCACCTACCTACATTGGAGAAAGTTTTGATGAAAATTTGTTTGTTTATTCTTTTGGTTCATTTACAAACCGTTTTAATTTTATTTTTTCTTTCAGTTGATTTTGGTTTCTATCACATTCCAGTAATATAGAGTTTCTAGCATGTTCCTGTGCGATCCTTTTAAATTATTCTCATTGCCTTCGTTTTAATTTTTAGAATATTATTTATTATCTTTCCTCGCATTTTTATGAAATGCTTATTTTATTTGAAGCTGTTATGTTATTGATCTAATGTTTTTTCTCATTCATTAATGTATCGTATTTATCAGTTATTGATCGTGAAGTAGGTTGAATGGAACATTTCAAAAGACTTGTGGAGGGTGCATTATGGACGATTCATTACTTAACTTGCCGAACTATATTCGACTTAAAATATATAAGTAGAGTTTTCCCATTAATACGAATAAAATATATTAATTTGGAAATTTAATCTTCTTGCATTATTTGTTTCTCCACTATAAATGAATACTTGCTTAAGCTTCATTCTACTAGAAAATTTTAAATATGCAAAATATTTCTACCATATCAATTTTTTATTTCGATACGTATTTATTTACAGACATACGTAGAACTTATAGTTGGCGCTGTGTTCAACTTCAGAATAACTTAATATCAAATAACATTTCCTTTGCGTATTTTTTATAATGTGTGGTCTATTTTAAGACGCATTTAAGAGATAAACTAACATTAATTGACTTTAAATGCATTAATAATAATAATAATAATAATAATAATAATAATAATGTTTGTATTTCCAGGTAAGGCATTCTGTTTGACTCCTGATTGGACCAACTACCAGCTGGATATTCCTCTACCAATGGCTGATGGTGAGCAACCTTTTTTACTCCTCGTGAGTTCATGAAATTTTGAAGTAATGATATTTTCGTATCCAAAACGCTTTATTTCTAAACGTATTTTGTATTTAATTGTTACACTATCGAATTGTTATATTTTTTTATTTATTCGGTATCATTAGCTTAAGAAATTGTGTAGAAATGACATATACGTTCACCTAACAATTCTAAATAAGAGAGGTAATGATAGTAAGTTCATAAAAGAATGTAAATTTTTTTCTTGTTTCAATCAGGTAAGAAACGAGGTGATTCCTCTTATGTTTGCCTACAGGTCCTTCAATTTCTTGTCAGAATGCAAACGCAGCAAAGATAATCTATTTTTACAATGCTGATAATTACCGCAAATTGACAAACGTGCTAAAAGCTGAATGACGCATTTTTACATTGAGAGTACACGAGTTTTACAAGCTTCTGTCGGCGTTAATGTTGTGCAATGTTTCGTGTAATTTTACAGATTTGAGGCATGATTTACTGTGAGCATACATTACAAAGCGCACGGACGGCTGTCAGCGATGCGTTCGGGCCCGCGATTCCCTCTATAATGGGGCTGCAATCGATGCCGATTGACTGCAAAGTGACCTTTGTCCAACAGAGCTTCGCGTCTGTCCCCACGCGATCATTCATTAAACACACACGAGGGTAGAAATCTCTTATTTATTCGAGATGCGATGGATCTCCCGCCGTGGTGTAAATGGATTATTCCCTCCAGAGTTGAAAGAACTGTACGCAGTAGAAAATACGTATTTATAGGTTAAATGATATAATGTATACGAAGAGTTTTTATTTTTGAATAATCTCAGGAAGCGGGCCAAATGGATGTTGGGCGGTGCAAACCGTTTTATAATCCATTGAAGGATCACCATTGAATGTGAAATTGTTTAGATGTATGTATTATATATAAATATGAAATTCTGTAAATTACCTAGTAGTAAGATACAAGAGTGAGAGGTTGTATACCCAGATGTTATGTATTAAAAATAAAAATATACAAACCCCTGAAAGACAAAACTGCCGAACAGGAAGAAAATAATTTTATAAAAAGGATAACCATGACAAGGATAATTCCAACTTCCGTAATTGATGTGAAAATGGATGGCAAAATGTATGGCAATCATTTTAATAACATACATTTTATTACAATTAATAATGAACAATTAAAAGACATATATAGGTTTTTGCAGTTATGTTTTAACTCTCCATACTCCCTTTTGTGACGAAACAGAATATTAAAACATCGACTTGGTTTAATATTCCTCTTGAATTTCACCAAAAGCGTAGAAAGTTGGAATATTTTTTTTGAATCAGGTGTGACATCTAATTCATTGTAGGATCTAAGTAAATTTTTTCCCTTTATTTCGAATGATGTTTGAGTTTAAAATCATCAATATCTTCCACTAATAGGAAGGATAGATAGGAATAGAAGGATAAGTAGGTTGATCAGTAATTATATTACATGCAGTGTTATAATAACTCATCGATAAAGGTCACGTAGTATTATTAGTAGTCCGTAATATGAGGCGTATTTTACCATCCAGACACCTCAATGGGTGTCAGTTTCATAAGCATGAAAAGTATTTTCCGCTTTTCCCCTGCAAAATGGTTTGCCGTTGTAGCGTTGTCATTGTAATTCATCATTAGAAAAATAAGGTGGATATAAACACACTACGCGTAGCTTAAAATTAACACCGAATCGAGAGTGGTGTATCTAATCAACAACGAAACACAGGACACATTCGTTCTACTTATTGCGACAGACCCGTGCTTATTCACCCGAATCGAAAATTTGACCATTATTTTTCATCTGACACGGTTTAGTAGTGGAACCCCGCCGCAATACCACGGAACAAGGAGCTATCTCTTCCGTTTCCGTTCTCTTTTCCCTTCTTCTCCTCATTCGTTTCTGTTAGTTTTCCGCTTTTGCGGTGGCGGCGGTGGAGGCGTTGGCGGCGGATAAGAAAGCTATGAAAGCGTACAAGTCGCAAAAATGGATTGCGGAGTGAAGGCAGAGGTGGAGGTAGAGATGAAATCAAAGGAAATGGCGAAGGCAGCTTTTAAGGAAAAGACAAAGGCAAATCTAGAAGGATAGGAAGAGATGGAGATTAAAATGGAACTAGTCGAAGCTACGGTGGAGGCGAAAACGGAGAAAGAGTTGTAGTTGGAGGTGGAGACGAAGACGGAGAAAGAGTTGGAGTTGAAGACGAAGGCAGAGGTGTTGGAGACGGAGGTGGAGAAGGAATTGGAGTTGGAGGCGTAGACGGAGAAAGAGTTGAAGGTGACGGCCAAGACGGAGAAAGAGGCGGATGCGAAGGCGGAGGCTGAGCTGGCGCCGCGAGCGGCGTTCGTACTGACGCTATGTCTTCCTCGCTTGTCTATGCGGAGAGTCTTTGTGGCCTCCCTCACACCATGCGCTCTCCATCCGGCGCCGCACCCCTCGCGTCGCCCGCAAAGTTGCTTTTACACCCGGCGACTGTAAAAACATAACGCAAATCTCAGCTCCCCGTTACTCCCGGACGTGTCCTCGCATGGGTGCTGCGTTCACTGCCGCCTCCCGCTGCCCTGCCCCGTCCTCACCCCCGCCTGCTGCTGCTGCTGCTGGTTTTCCCCTCCTAGCCGCTGTCACCGCTGCCTGCGTTTTTCTGCTAGCGCTCACTGCTGTTTTTCTCGTACGCCACTTGCGCTTATGGTGTAATTTCACCATTAATTGGTTGACTGGCGTTCTTCTGAACATATAGATTTTTCCTTAATGAAATTGTTCTAAAAATTGGATCTTTAAATAAGATTTTGCACAATTTTTTGAGAGCATTAATAGTTCTCTCGTAATTTTTGCTTGATATGATGATAAAAAAATATTTTATTAAAAAGGCTTCAATTTTTTTCTAATAAAGGAAACTGGCCCCTAAAAAGGCGCAGATTTCATTTTCGTTGGAGTATTTGATTTTTCGAAAATGGCCAAAGATACAAATAATGACAGAAAGTACTTTTACGCTATTGTAGCACCATTAGTTTTATTTGTCTTCACGTTCTAATCGTATTCACTCCTTCAAAAAGTTCTATGATGGCTGTCAGAGTTTGCTAGAACCATATAGTCTGTGCATGTGCGTGTATATAGACTGTATCTCACCGCAAGTTTCAGGGCACGCGCAATCTCCGGTCTGCGCGTAATGCTGATCGATGTGTGGTGGGGCCGCCCGAAGAAACAAATTCGGAAATCGTGAAAATATTGCCGAATTGTAGGCCATCGATCTGCTCACACGTGTGCGCGCAGTTCATACTTCATTTTGATGATCCGGCGCCGCCCGCGCGTTAAGCTGCACAGGTTCCGCTGCTGCGAGGGCGTCGGCGCCTGACGCGGCTGCCTTCGTTGGGGCGCTGGAGCGGCCATGAATCACAGATCATGAATTGGTCATAATAGTTTCGGAACAGATCTCAGAGCAGTCGTATAATCACTGGCGTATACCACGCCTTAATTGCACTTGCGACTGCTCACTTGTAGCCTACAAATGTCAGATAGGGGAGATAATTTCTTATGTGATGCTTTACGAATATGCGTCTTCATGTTATTCATTGCGTGTACAGACTCAAATGTGCATAGCCATCCGCCTCAATTCTTTTTTATATTATTTTGTTCGGCAAATAATAATTATTTTATTAATGGACTTACAAGATTTATCGTCGGCGGGGACTACAACGCAAAGCACGTGCACTAGGGCTCCCAACTTGATGCTCCAAAAGGTCAACTTTTAAATGTATCCAAAGCAACACTTTATCGGCTAATACATCGGTACTGTACTAGAGTACCGACGTATTGCCAGTGAAACGTTAACAGACTTCCTGATCTTCTGAATTTCTTCATTACGAACGATGTTGCTACAGATAATCAGCAAATAGAATCAAATTATGATGTACCTTCTGATCTCAGACCTGTAATTTTAACCATCGGCTCCAGAGTACTTCAACGCTGTACGCCACAGAAACTATATAACAAGTATAGATACTGGAATAAATTTCGTGAAATCAAAGGTAGGACACTTTCAACGAACGACTCCATTACGAAACTTTGACGACATATACTTGGATTTATTTAGAGCTGCCCTTGACGTAAATCAACTGTTACGGTGTCAATCGAAAGGTTTAACGTCACCATAGTGATACTATAGAGACATTGAAGCTCCCGATTGGATGAAACAGTAACGGCAGATTTACGTCAGGGGCAGCTCTAAATAAATTCAGGTATAGATGAAGGAATCGAACTTCTATGAGGATGTATTCAAAATGCAGTATGGGAGACACCTTCTCTGTCCTGCTCTAGACAATATTCATATCCTTGAAGGGTATTGGAAGCAGTAGAAATGAAACGTTCACTAAGACAAATCTAGATGCGCACTAGGCGTCACCAAAAGAGAACTAATTTTAATAGAGCTCTTGTTTCCTAAAACTGTGCCTTCAACAGAATGATTATTTCCACCAATATATTCAATCTTTAACAGCAACAACAATCTGTAAAGCTAGCAAAATACAAACGTCCAAACATGCAATTTTCTTAAATATTTTATTTCTCTTTTGAAAGAAAGCCCATGGTACTTATCACGAGCAAAACAGATCGAAAAGTTTAGTAAACTGCGTGCAGAGGCTCGTGGATACAACCGAGAACTGAGAATGAAAGGTACCGACTGTTTCGATCCTTGACAGGGACTTAGGTTAGATTTCACAGTAAAACAGCGCGGCTGGCCACCCAGACTGCGAAAGAAAGACAGCGAGATCAATCGATAATAGAATGTGATTTGTCCGGGTCTAGCCCCAACAATTGAATCTTAGCCATTTGATAGAGGATTGGTAAATCTTTTAAACAACAATTTTTGTTGAAAGGTGTCAGCTCCGCCTCGCAGTGTCTTCTCTTGTTTCTACTGTGCATTGTGACAGTTCAAAGGGGCGAGACGGGTTCTCGCCACAAACAAGTGATGCCTGCAACCTTATTATTTAGTTTACCAAATAATCAGGCAGTCGATCCCCATACGGAATCCGCGGGTTTCACCCAGCTTTTAAAACACGCGAACCACCATCGGGGTCCTACCGCCCTTCTTAATTGCCCCTTAATAACTTCTTCCCTTATTCCCCCTTTTCTACTAACGTTGGGAGCACATGTGGAGTTTTCATACATGTGTATATCCCATAACATAGACATGCCACAAAAAAATAAATACACTTACAAAAAAATGATCTGTTCAAAAACACCGAAAAGCAGATAAATCATGAAAACAAGATACACTACTACAGAGAAAAATAGCATGAATTATAAATTGACCTTTTTGTAAACATTGTCTAATACCTTCAATGAACTGATAAATACAAATAAATTTTAGAATAAGAATCTTGCTACAATGTTCTTACATCCATACAATCCAAAATGTTCTTACATCAATACTAAACATTACTCCACATCTACTGTTTACACCCATCCAGACGTCTAGGTAATATTAAATTGTTAAGGCGTTTGCATCCAATTAATCAACATCCCCAACTTGCACTTCTCTGATTGGAGCGTCGCTGCATTCTTCTGGACTGCTCTCCTCCCAGTTCATCTCAGCTGCGTCTGTTTGCACCTCCGAGATGATTCCATAAACCACTTCGAATCGACACAATCTACTCTCTTTTATCACATGTAAGCTTATGTTATCTAATAACTTACAATGCTAACTTATCTTGCTACTACACTTCCCGGTCACTCTCTTGACTTGCGTCTCGTTCGTCGCTCACCGACCGTCTCCTCACTGCTAAAAACTTCGCCGACCCCTCCACGTGCACGTGTCTGCACCCCTCGACCACCTCAGACCAATCTGCAGGCGCCCGTCTCATAGACGACTGATTGTTCCCAAGGAACCCAGCCGTTTCCCCGTTTGATAATACATTTCCAAACCATGCTTCAGCGTTTGTGGAATACTCCCATTATGTGTAGACTCCAGTATATCACGGAATTGGATGTAGACATTTCTGAAGAAAAATATTGACTCCTATTCTTGTTTAAAAACCTTTTTCTTCAATTGTTTTCAATTTCATTTCTTTGTCAATTTTGATCAATCAAACTGTTTATGCGTACGCGGACGTATGCGCTTTGTTACACTGAATCTGTATATCTGAATAACTTTCACACCATTTCCGTGACAACAATGCAAAACTTAAAATTTGTTAACATCTCTCTCAGAAATGCATTTTTTTTCAAAATTGACTCACTTAACAATTCTTGTAGAACAGTATTTATAAGAATTATCAGTTAACTCAACGGTTTAGTTTATTTTAAACAATATTTGTATTGCAGAAACCATACATTTTGTTTAAAAGTTTTCATTGTTTCTGCCTTCCAATATTAGAACTGAATTATGATAAAGAATATCATAGCAGGGTAAAATCTGTTTTAATATGTATGTTTTCATTGGAAAAGTTGGAGAATGGCGTTTGAGCAATTCTGAAATTGTGCAATTTTTGCTCATTTTCGAAGTATAGTTTTGAATTTTCGAGAATATTCATAAGAAGAAATTTGAAACATTTGTATTTGAAGGTGCAGTAATGTATAAAAATGCATCTCAATTTAAATAATGTCATCAAAGATGTTTTAAAAAAATGCATTTGTGTAATGTTTCAAAAATAAAGAATACTTCAAAATGGCTTTTATGTATGCCATTTAGTGCGTTTAGAACTATTCGTACAAAAAAAGTAAGTAAAAACTGGAACATTTTTGATAAAAGTTTGGACAAAAATTGCCTATATTTCACTCAAAATTATGCAAAATCTTCAAATGTGTTCAAAAATTATACATGCACAAATTGTGAAAAATATATTTCATTTGAAGAAAAGATTTCCACCTTGTGGTTGTATGAAGCAGTTCCAAAAATTCACACTTTTGCCATTTTAAAAAACTAAGAGATATCAGTGAAAATCAATATTTTGCCATTTTTATAAGTGTATTTCACTTTATTCTTACGAAAAATGCAAAGAAAAAATTAAAGCAATATTTTAGAAACTTTTGAAAAAGTTCCAAGGGTTTCATGTGCAGTTCATCCAGTTTCAAGAATTCTTTTCAAAATCGCAGGGCTTGACACTGGCCAGATCAATGGGAGAATATTCATTTTAGAAAATTTCTACGAATAACTTGGACACTGGTTTTCACAGAATGACGGATGGATGTTTTGAAAGGAAAAAAAGCAAACATTTCTTCAGTATTAGGAGGCCCCTAAAACTTGTATATCCGCAGAAATCTTCAAACCGATTTTCCGCAGCATTACATAACTTTTTGTAAAATATATAGATTACTTCATATATACGTACGCATACGAGATACTTAACTAGTGGCGCAGCAACAGCTTACTTACTTTCTTACTTTATTTGATGCTTTTGCAGTTTTCACAAATTGGGAGAGGTCCATAAAAATCGAACTGACCTCGCTTTTTAAAGCGTATTGTGCACTATATGAGAAGAAAATAAAACCAAAAATATCCCTTTTCGAGAAAACCTTGTTTTTAAAACTGACTTTTTTCATGTAAAATAATGAGAAAAGTACTCATAGTTTGAAAAAAATGTACATGACCTGATTTAGAGATAATTTTGAAGAACATATTTTATTAAGGAAAATTCTATCTTAAATATTGTAGTGAAAGGAGCCAACGAATCAATTTTAAACTTTCACAATTTTTGCAAATTCCGGGCCTTTAACGAAAATCGGACCTACATCATTTTTATTAACGTGTTCTGTTTCTCTGTAAGAAATAAAAGAATAAATGGGACCGATTGTTCGGAAAGTTTTGAAAATGTTCTTGAAATTTCATATAAAGGATTCCCAAAAATCAAAATATTATTTTAAAATTCAAGAACATCTGTCAGATTGATAGGGGAACATAAACTTTTGTAAAAATCCTGCATACAGTTTAGCGGCTAGTATTGTTCGCAGACGGACGGACGGATAGACTTTTTTGCCATAAATCAATTTTTCTATTTTTCGGAAAACATGGAGTCTGACCACACAACATGTTAGAGGAAGTAACTTATTACATATAGGAACAACATTTATTCCCTTTGTCGGTGTCACAAAGCCACAAAAAACGAACTTTTGGGTCGAAAGAATCCCAGCTTTTGCTGCAATATTATACAGAAAAACTGGCTAAGGCGGTACCTGGCTGAGGAAGAAACCTGCCTACGCCGGAAAAAATTAGAACGGGCAATTTTCCAATGCAAAGAACACTGTATAGACCGGAATCTTGCGTAACACAAAAACGGAAAAGGAATTTTTTGTAAGATGGTATTAAAAGTTCAGGATAAGACGGAAAACAAATATTGTTTTAAAATTTAACACTGACTTGTGTGGCGACATCTTACCAACAGACACTCAGAGGTGTGTTCATTCATTCACTTTCTCCGCTACCCTCGTCCGAACGTCGTATTTCCCACGCTATTCGTACGCAAGCCCCTTTTTTGTGATGGAACTGACCTCCACACGTCCATGGAAGGAGGAGGTGAAGAGCGATCCTTCCACAGTTCTTGTAATGCGTGCTCTAAGTTCAGTAGTTCTAAACATTTACTGTTGTTCAATTCGATGAGTTGCAGGTTTTAAGTGAATGTATTGTTTTTGATGCCAGGTAGCAAATAGAAACGTTAACTCTAAATTAGTCTAATTCAAGAACTCGAACAAAGCAACAATCCTGTAAAGGTTTTGATAAAGAAATTTAAGATTAGTAAAACTCAAGAGTACTCGTATGATACCTTCAAAACAAAGATAAAATGAGCAGTTAAGGATTAAAATAATTGTTTATAAGTCTAGTCGAAGTCTAAAACATCAGATGTATTCATCTGTTCCTTCATGTATTTAAGGAAATAATATTTCTTTTACTTGTATGGAGTTCTTTGTTTCATTAGACCTAGTGTTGCGTTTCTATGGGTTAGTTTCTTTGTCTCTTCTGAGACGTCTTTTGTTTGAAATGTTGTTTTCATGTACAATAAAGTACTGATTTAGCCATCTTTGAAAGATTGCGTTTTATGAATTGATAGATTTTATTGCATACCTGAATAAGCTGGAAACGTATACAAGATGAAATAAAATGACGGACCCAAATGATTCCGGCTTAGGCAGGTTTTACTGTAGTACTTTCTCTACAGCTTATGCAGAAAGCAAAAAAGTAAAAAAGAAAGACAACTAAATTTGAACAGAGAATTCTATTTCTGCGTATTAAGCCATGGGAATGAGATGCTTTCTTTTCCAAATTAAATCTAAATGCGATTTAATTCCTTCACTGTTAGTCTAATCGGCTGTTATCAATGTTGGAAATAATAACACAGGCACACAAAATAAAAAAAGGGCGAAAACCAAAAACTTGACACATGTTTCTCTACGTATGTGTGAAGTCCATAATTGCGTGAAGTCCATAATTGTGCAATCAACGTCCAGTTATTTTTTAACCGAGAGAAACCACCGTACAATTTTCTGGGAATTCTGAATGGGTATTGTTGACGTTCTTATGCGAAGAAATAAGAGATCATCTTCGTCAACATAGTATTATAATTCTGATAGCCGGTTTTGCCGTCATCATCAGTCTACAAGGTACAGAAAAATATAAATGCGATAAAGTTGCATTTCAATTTTCGCAATTTTATCTGCTATTTGTAATTAAATTTAAATGTATCTATCAATTGTAATTTAATTTGCTTTTTGTATTTTATTTGTAATTTATTTATATTTTTCTGTATCTTGTAGACTAATGATGATGGCAAGCCGGCTATTTGATTCCGATTCAGGTCGTCGACATGCATAGAGAAACATGAATCAATTCTTTGGATCTGACTACTTTTTTTAAATTTTTTTGTGCCTGCAAAATTAAAGTTGCTAATTGTACAGCTATTCTAATCGGTTTTCGCTTTATCAGAATTTTTTGTGATGTTGAAAACAAAGTGTTTCGCAATTCCCTTTCACATCTTCCTTCTAGCTAATCACCAATAGCGGACTGGCTATCCATGAATCTGCAGCGTATCTACAACAATAAACAAATGGAGCGGGTAGTCCAGAAGACCAGAAATACTTGAAAAAATAAAGACATTAAAGATGCGGCGCCTCAACATTGTCATTCGCGAGATTGCACACTAAAATTTTGAGCCACTATCCAAACGCAGCTGCGAGACTGTAACACTGTGTGAAAGTAGGCGCAGGAACGTCGTTAACAAACGTAGCGAGAGCACGCAATTTTACAAATGAGGCCTGTAATTAATCCAATGTGCATATTTTTCCGTCGGTGGGCGCGCGCGCACGTGCACTTTTCAACGGCTGTCCGGTACTCGCGTGAATACCTCACTCACCCGCGGACCACACCCGCGCTACGAGCGACCACACTGTGGCAGTTAGTTTCGACACATTGCGGGAAATTAACACGAACGCTTTTAAAATTGCTTTTTGATTATTTTTTGCTTCGTCCTCGTCTCGCGGAGTGCCAATTGGATGGCGCGGGCCTACTCGTATTTTATTTATATTATTACGGAGTGATGTATTCCGCAATTCCCCGACGCGTATTTCAGACCGTAACGTTTAAAATACTTTGTCGGTCTCGCTGGCGCGCCGCGACGTGGGGACTTTTTCAAATGCGGGAAGGAACGATGAATTATTAATTTTTGAAATTGATACAGAGTGGCGTAGGCCGCATTTGTCGCAGGCACGTATTCGACGATTCACGTATTGCATGCACCCGAAGCCGCAATGAGGTGATATTGTGCCACACGTCTCCATTTTCGCAATGCTGCTCACGTATCTTCCAAGCAACGATTTTGTCATAAAATATTCATTTGCAATGTTTGAAATTCGTTTCGTGCCATTTTTTTGCGATAGTATTTTGTCCTATGATTGTTCGGAGAACTTTCTTACCTGAACTATTCATTTATATTTGAAATTAGAAAGCATTAAAATTCATTTGTTTGATTCTTTAATCAATAACGCTATTATAACACACAAATTATTGGTCAATTTGTGGAAAAAGGAATACAAATCGCAGTTATTGAAATATACTTGCATACATTTGATAAATAACTATTACAGTCATTTTGGAAATAACATTGATTGACAAGGTTTTCTTCACAAGAAATTTGATTAATGAAGCTAGTGCATTTTTCACACTGAATTCAGATACGAAAGGCAGAATTTTTCCATCAGACGCAGTTTGTGTCAGCTACTTTTTAAAATCTGTAACTTCACTCTCTACTCATGTTTACTTGAGCTCTCTTTGCTAGACATGAGAGGAGTGGAGAGTTAATTATTTATTAGCAGTGTATTGAAAATCAACTCTGAATGTCGCCTGCAGTTCTATCACATAGAGGTGAACATTTCTTATATTAGAATTCTGCTTTCTATCTTTACACGTAATAGTGTGTAGGAAATCTGGAACTCAGGAAGGCCTGTGCATCCGCATACTTCATAGCTGACTCGTCGTAAACGATTGAAATTGTATAGGTGATTCTATAAATATTATTATTATTATTATTATTATTATTATTATTATTATTATTATTATTATTATTATTATTATTATTATAAACATCTGTTTTTACCATTCTGTTTGAACTGTCATGGAAACCTTACTTTACTTAAAGTGATTTTGTTCAAGGTGTATTTAAGGAAATTATACGTAGTATCAAGTACCAATCGACAACACTGGGCATATTTGACAAGACCAGATCTGTTAATCTGGCATTGTGGTATGTCAGACATTGAGGTGTCTATGCGTTTGTTAGCACGTATATCACTAGTCAATTATTTTCTTCCTTTCTGTTCTGTAATATGTCGGTTCCATTGATTTTTGAGAAGCATCCAAGAACGTCAAGACACGACAAAATGCAATTATACTGTTACCGAATCGCAAGAGATCGCGCCAGCAGTAAATGGTATCCCTTGCGATAATTTATTAAAGTTTCTGAACGCACTCGCGTAGAATGTAACGACAACCAATCAAAAATCACCCTTGAAAATACCAGCACTAGCGCAAAGTACCGCTACGAAAAGCTCTTTCTTTTGCTGCCGATCGCCGATCTGGTCGCACCGAATTCGTTCGTGTTAAACGGAGAGGAGAATTCTCCGTATTTCGACGATAAGAAGCTTGAAAAAGGTAATTCGTCTCATCATGTTAAAATAACTATACCATGTATGAGAGAATTGAGAACTTTAAATCATGAATATTCTGATAAATTCAAGTATTTAACAGAATATATCTAGAACTCTGTTCATAGTTAAAAGATTGACTTGCCTATGTTTCTTTTATTACAAAAGCAGGTTAAAAGACAAACCCACTCCTGTAGGGCAGTTAGGACATATAAAACTATTCCTAATTTTTGGTGTGACATTATTATAACAAGTCACAGATCACGTAATACTACTAGGTTACTTGAGTGACCCGCTGTAGGCTTTTTAGTGAATATAGTGAAAAGGTAGAGCGGTTACATATTTGACGCCCAACTGGTTGGCACGAAATTATTGCAATTTCGCTTGCTTATGTTAATATTAAAATCAAAGAAAATTGTTATCTAATTTCCATATAGCATTGCTAGGATTAGGTTACGGAGTGAGGTATTATATTAGATAGTATTCTAATTCTTTTTGTACATCTGAATTCTAATTACGACTGGACAAAATGGCAGATAAGTTTGATAGGGCAAGAAACCTTGAACAATTCTCGTCAGGTAGTGAGGAGGAAAGAGAGATAACTGAACAACCATTAGAACAGCCACAAATGCAAGCAAGGGGAGCTATTGAGGCAACTTCGACGCCGAAACCTTCACCAACGGAATCTGCGTCTACTTCGCGAGATCAAGCCGCCACCGAAGTTGACCTCAACCGCGCGAACCAAATGATGGCTAGGTTAATGTCTCAGTTTATGACTCCAATTGAACATAAATTCGATATTGCCAACGCACAATTAGCTAGTTAGAACGAACAGCTTTCCGCGAAGATAGAAAATCAAAATCAATAGCTTTCGGAGAAAATAGAAAATCAAAATCTTTCGGAGAAAATAGAAAATCAAAATCAACAGCTTTCGGAGAAAATCGAAAGTCAAAATCAACAGTTTTCGGAGAAAATCGAGAATCAAAATGCACAAACAGCAAGTTTGAGTCAACAGATTTCGGAGAAAATAGAAAATCAGGTAGCGGAGCAGTCAACAAGATTAAAGGAGCAGTTGTCTAATAAAATTGAGCAACAGAATAAACGAATTACGGTTAGCTTAGATGAGCAAAGTCATCGACTGTCGAAACTGGCCAAAGACTTAGTAGAAACAACACAGGCGTTAGAATTAAAATTAACGGAAGCTACTGTTCAAATCAAAGCAGAATTAAAAGAGGATTTCAATACTCAGATACTACAGGTAAAATCTAATTTTGAAGAAAAAAGCGAAGTAATAGACGCGAAGATAACAGTAGTAGAAGATAAAGGGGATAGATCGCTTGAAGAACAAGCAAATCCATCCAAATTGTTAAGAACTCACAAACAGAAGTTAGTAAGGATATTTTGGAATTGAAAACTCAAGTGAAAGGTAACGAGCAGAAAATACTGTTACTTAGAGTAAACAGGAAGTTGAAGCGAAGGTAGATGATATTCAGGAGAAAATCGAGAATGTGCCTTCGACCTCTTTTCCATCGCATCCGACTACAATAACTATTCCACCGGGATTAACATTCAGTGCTCATAGTAGAGAAAATCCTTGCATATTTATTAAGGCTGTCGAAAACTTCACCTTGTATAATTTCCCTGAAAATAAAAAGGTGAGAATTGTTTATCAAATGCTCTTATCAAGCGCAAAAGTGTGGGCAGACACACTGGATCCTTTACCTGCTACTATGAACGAATTCAAAGAAAAAATTGTCAATTGTTACTGGAACCATGAAACGCAGATTAATTTTAGACTTAGTCTGACAGTACCTGGAAGAAAGGCACTATTTCAATGCAGGACTACGCGACAGAAAAATTAGCTGGTCTGAAATTATGCTCATCACCAATTCCAGAGCATGAAACGGTATGCTTGCTTATTCTACATTTTCCAACGGGCATATAAAATCTCCTAAAAAGTCAGTTGCCCATGTCAGCAGAAAAACTGGTGTGTCAACTAGGATTGTACGATGCCACGTTTGAAATGACCGAAAAAGTCAAGCCTAAGACAACACCAACTTCATCCGCGATGGTAGTAACAGCAATGGAAGGATACAATGAAACCAACAGTAACAAGCAGAAGGGTAACAGAACAGAACATGGAAAAGATGAAAATAATTGTTCGTCGGCATCTAAACAATACAAGTCGTCGAATGAATCAACAATGGTCGC
The DNA here is from genome assembly GCA_011170035.1 of Teleogryllus occipitalis. Taxonomy (NCBI): domain Eukaryota; kingdom Metazoa; phylum Arthropoda; class Insecta; order Orthoptera; family Gryllidae; genus Teleogryllus; species Teleogryllus occipitalis. The sequence continues at coordinate 126,985 of BLKR01001024.1, read as the reverse complement.
ATCGAAAACGTATCATTCATCCACAAATTCAACAAGAAATGACAAGATTGATCAACGACCGTCAACGTCACGTGATTCCAGACCTTTAATAGTGGAATTAAACTAACAAGGTTTGTTCCGAACGGTCGCCCCGGTACAAACCAACTTGTTAACCATGTTGATGATGTGGCTATTCAGTCCATGGTATTTCCAAACGACAGCGAGGACCCTCAAAAAATTGCATTGATGAATAAAAATATCACTAGGCGCAAATGTCCGTTAGTTGAAGTGCAATGTGAAGGGAAGAAAATTCTAGCATTAGGGGTGCACCTGCTCCATCATCGTGGAAGGTTTGTTAGAAGAACTCACGTTCCAAAGCGACAATACCCCAGTTCCCTATGCGCAAGTCATTCATAGTGGGCGCGAATGAGAAAAGGTCACGACCCATATACCAAAGAGTACCGTTTGGCTTAAAAAATGCAGCAGCAGCTCTAATTTGATGACGTGGTGAATAAACAATTATATAGGTCTTCCTTAGTGTATGTAGACGATGTTGTTCTATTCGCTCAGTCATTCGAAGAACATAGAGATGATTTAAGAAGTCTATTGAAACTATTGATTGACCATCACTTGCAACTTAATTTGCAGAAATCGAGGTTTTGCAAGATAGAAGTAAATTTCTTAGGATATGTTTTGACGACTAAAGGCCTTCAAATGAATACGCAGAAAATACAAGAAATTAATTCAATATATTGTTAAGAAGAACCCACTCCTGTAGGGCAGTTAGGACATATAAAACTACTCCTAATTTTTGGTGTGACATTATCATAACAAGTCACAGCGTCACAAGTCACAAGAGCAAGCGGAAGTTTTAACTTCTAGACTCAAAGTGTGTTAACTACTCCAAAAAGGTGTGTTGCCGTAGCCGTGAAAATATGTTGTTTTCGGAGCCGTCATACAGATTTGAAAGTCTGCTTCTCCGAACAAAATGGTACTGCTTTTTGTAATGATATTTATTCTGAAACGAAAAAATTTGGGCATCAACATCGGTCTGATCAGTGGAGATGATTCTTAGACTCCTCTAAAGTCAGAAGGCTGTGGCGCTACATATTAACAATGAACTTCCATCTATACCTGTAGCGCATGCCGCCAGAATGAAAGAGACATATGAAAATATGAAATTAGTTTCACAAAATCCCTATCTAACACTTTTAGGTAATCCAGAATGAGTAGTATATAATTTAGAGTTAGATAGCTAGTTAATTTTATTAAAAAATATAAAAAATCAAATGAATATCATAGATAACTCCCGCCTGATGAAGAAAATCTGAAATGATATTGGAATTCAGTATGAAAAATGCTTCTAGAATCTGTTATTTTCATTCTCGCGAAAGAAAAAAGTTTATTTTTGTCGACTAGTGTAATTTTCAAAATACTCAAATTTTTAATCAATCCAACTTGACAGAAGTCTTCGACAGACGTTTCCAAAAAGTGTCCAAAACGCTCGTTGGAACGCTATTTTTATTCGTAATTAATACGAGGATAGTAAAGGAGAAAGGGTAGGAATATCGGAGCTCAAGAAACTGTACTGAGAGTGTACTCCCGTCCATACGTCACACATAGATTTCAACAGTTTTTATGGTTATTTCAAGAAACAGTTATTTTAAGAAATCGAACGCTCCTACCTTCTCAAGCGTCTTTCAGTGATCACTAACATGCACAAAGACCTGCTAAATTCATCCTGGCCTAATTGAAATTGGAAAGATTAATTGTTAGTGAGGCGCATGAGGTCTACTGAGGTCATTATTCCCGTAAGAGTAGTGCATATTTTCCTCGCAAGGTGGCTGTGATCTCCAGATGGATGGCGAGATCCGGCGCCGACCTACCGTCGACTAGCGGGGTTGTCTATAACCAAGTATCTTCTACCAGCGGGCCACCGACCCAGCCGGAACAAGCTCTAAGCCCCCGACCGGTCTCCCGGCATGTGTGGTAGTGTAAGTCATGTTAGTATAAGTGTATGTAAGAGTTGAGGATAGAACAAGGAAGAGGAAAGAAAGATCGCGCGCTCTCCATGGCCCCTTCGTTAGGGTACTGCTCCGATATTCTGTAAGGAAACCACAGAAAACTACCGATCAGAGCAGCAGGCCGCTAGAATTATCCTCCAGACAGTGACTGAACTCGACATAGCGGACCAGCTAGAGTCGAAAATCCTGCCACCGTCGTGACTCGAACCTAAGGCCTCTCGGTCAGAAGCACTGTAGTGACATCGGTTGATAAACTGAGCCACATCTCCCGGTGAAATTGGAAAGAATAATGTTGGATATTATTTAGGTAACCATTGGAAAAAATGAGATTGAAATATATATTTTTGTCAACACGTTTTTGTGAAATGATAGCAACATTTTTGGGCTCAAATGGATTCATTTCTGTAAGTGAATGAGAATGACGTACATTTGTGTAGATTAATAAAACCACTATCCTCGAGCCAAGTTGATTTCCAAGTACACTTCTCAATTGTTTTGGAGTTTAGAGGAGCATTGTGACGCATCGCCGAAGGGCGCGGGTCGGGCAGAGCGCGAACGCCGCTGCGCGCCGGCCGGGGACGTGCGTTGCCGAGGGACGCCGCCTCGAGGGCGACGCCACCGATACCACCGCCAATGGCACAAATGGCGCTAGTGTCGCCCCATGAGGCCGGGCCGGTGTGCCGCTCCCCGCTTCCGCCCCGCTGTGCCACGCCCCGCCGCGAATAAAGCCGCTCCGTGCCCGGCATGCGGAGACCCGCCTCCTTCGCCGTCAGCGCTGCCGTCGCCATCGACACCCACTGTTGCTGCTGGCGCTGTCTAGTTATCGTCCTGGAATGATTTCACTGCGCCGTCATCCCTTTCGCTGCCGTCGCCATCGGCACTGCGGTGCCTCTCATCAACGTCAAAGACTGTTGTCAGCTTTGCTCTCGCTTTATCCATCGTCACCAACTACAGCAACATCGCAATAATTATTGATGCAATTGCAGCTATCTTCATGGCTCTCATGATTTCCTACCGTTTTCCATCCCCTTTTTCTACCACTCTCATTGTAATTGTCAAAGCCATAGCATCATTTCATGTATTTGCTGTCGTTTTGTACTTATCACCTACGCTTTAATACCATTGCTTGTAAACACATATGGAGACTGCAGTAATACGTAACGACAATTTTGAATTGCATCATGGTTTCTATCATAAATATTCATCACGTTATCCGCGAATTTGTTGACTGTGACACTCCGTCTTGAAAGATCACGCGATATTTATATTAACCTCTATTTGATATAATTAATACGGAAAGTATGAGCGGTAATACAGAGGGTAATGTTGAATTTCGACAGTGGGTAAATACTGTCCACACTCGACTTTCTGTAGTTACGATCCGTTTCCAAAGATAATGACAAGTTATTTTGACAATATCACGATTCAGTCTAAGATTTGTGCAAAATGATGCATACACTGGTCGGTGTCTTATACTACTAGATATCATTCGCTTTTCATGGAACTCTGATGGTCATCTTTTCAAGTAATTTTCATCTGAAAAGTTAATAGTAATTTGGTATTCAAAGTAGCATTTATGTTTTCAATATTCTCCATTTCGTTTTCATCACGTACTACTAACATGTGTGTTACTCTTTGAAGGTGAACGAGCTACGCATGCCCATATGTGAAACGTCATATTTGTGAAATGACGGAATATTTCCTCTTTAATACTTCATTGAGAAGGTTAAATTATGCATTTTATTAAATTAGCTATAATAGACTGGTAGTTGTTAATGTTCAGAGAATATAGCTGCTGTTACTCGGTCCAAATGTCTGTGTGATGAATAATAAAAAAATAATCGAACATTTGACGTAGTGATTTGGCTGAATGTACGAGTATGTAGTACGCATTTAGAAAATGATCAATTATTCCATATTGCGTGAAAGGAAATACGAAATAAATAATGCGGACGTTTACATCTCATTTCGGAATGCATACCAAAAACATATAGAATTCAGTGAAGTAATTAATTGAAGTTGAAGTTCAAGAAGAAGTAATTAAATTAAATTAAAATGATAGTCATGTAATTAATTGAAGTCTAATCAATTGATATACACCATTTGATCTACACACCATTTGATCTACAAGTGTCTATAATTTCAACTAATGTAATTTTTGATGGTATGAAAAGCACGACATTTCTACCAAAGAATGGCTCGAAATCTGATAATTTTCATGGTGTCATATGTGTGTTACAGAAAATGTTTAATTTATCAGTAAAAATATCTTACATTACGCTATAGTTAATTTATTACCCAAGTTGTCATTATGTTTCCACGGAACTTTGACGTCTCTCCTTCCATGAGGGGGAAGTGCGTATTCACCCTCTCGTTCAATTTTTCTTTTCCCTTTTCCCATCCTTCCTTTGCCGAAGAGTATTAATCTGCGGATGAATGAAACCTTTGCGTATTAAGTCCAGTGTTCTGTTTCAATTTACAGCGACGACGCAATGAAATCCAACTCTTTGTGAATGGTAAAAGAGCAGAGACAGGCACGAGCAAATTTAGCAAATTAACCCCAATGCTGGTAGGAATACTGCAGGACGGCGCAGCGCGGCGGTGCGGAGGCAGTGGGAGGGAACGAAGGTTAGGGTGGGGGTGGGGGTGCGGGGGAGAGGGGAAGGGCGAGTAGGGGCAGGCGGCGGGGCGCGAGTGCCAACGGAGGCGGCGCGTATTATCTTGCCTACGCAGAGCTGCCTCTGCGAGGTGTTTACAGTAAAAACCGGTGGCCCAGGCCACTGCGGCGGCGGGGGCAGGGACGGTGGTCACCGGCTGCCTGACTGCACATCGCCCTACGTTGTGGGCGCGCAGTGTTGCTCTCCGCTTAGGAGAGACACTGTGGAGAAGCGTGCCTGCACCGGGAAAGCATTTGCACTTGGAGAATACGCTCAGTGCGCTTAGTTGTTCATTTTTGCTCTTCCCCACCTTAAACATGTTTCCAGGAATTTGTTGAGGACAAATGTTGTTTGTTGAGGTCAATGGTAAATAATCAAGTCAGTTTTTTTTATTATTTATAAAATAGTACGAGAATATAGGATTGAAAATAGAACATCCGTTAGCTAAGAAACAACAACCTGCTGTTTTGTCCACTCTAGAACTGTTCCAGATAAATTTTAAGATGACATTTCATGAATATTTGAGAAGCGGTACTTCAGTTTTTTTTAACCATTATGATATGTTGAACACAATGTAAAACTAGTGGAAAGGCATGCCATACGAAACTTTTCCTCCTCTTAGTGTTATTACTCAACAACTATTCATATTTCTTAAAAAAAGAGTATGAAATCATTTAAATATCTAAAATGCAGGGTGTAAGTGCTTGAAAAATAACTGTCTGATTTAAAAATCAGTTGTGTAGGACAGATTTGACAATAAATTTGATAATTTGCAACGATAAAAAAATTAAGCAAACCATTGCAGCTATTTTCCAGAAATTTTCGAAAATGACAAAGGGCCTTCGTGTAAAGGGCCCCGCTAATTAAAATATATTAATGATCTTACGGAACAGCACAACTAGAACTTACTCCTGTTGCATTTGCCACGTTTCGGCTCAAAAGTTTTTTAATTTTTCCCGACGCTCAAAGGCACAAAGAGAAAGAAGAAGTTATATATCGCCACCATTTTAACCGTTTTTGGAACAGCATTAATAGACCTTAATTCTAACGCGTGTGCGAAGTTACAGGTTAAAACATGCTTATCACTGACTTTACGACCGACCAAATATTTGAAATCGTACTTAAGATCTTCAGACATCTGAGCACCATTCCCATGATTTTCAAAATACATCCAATAATGTTAGTTGATTAGCTTGGATATTTTCTGCATAAGTTAATGCAATTGTAGATCTTTAAAGGATGACAGGCCCTTTTTAAAACTTCTGAGAAGTGATTGAGTATTAAAACTAAGAGAAGGCAAAGTTTCGGTATGCCGCGCATTCCCAGAATTTTCGTACTGAATTTTAGTACTGCTAATAGTATTCAAGTGACTATGCACCTTTAAATGTTTGTATCAAATTCAACATTTTAAGTGATTTTTTAATACTTTCAAAATTGTTTGTTATAATGTAATAATATTAAATTCACGAATTGGAGGTAAAATTGTCTTGTCTTGCACAGAGCTAAACGTTATTTCGTCATATTGAAAATTCAAATTTTATTGATTTGAAAAGTGCAATTCGTTCGTAGTTGAATGTTGTGTATCGTTGCAGGGAGATACAAATTTCAAAGCAAACAACGTTTCGCACTCTGTGGGTTTCATTTGCAGTAATGTAATGAATGACGAACAACTAATAGTAGAATTAGTGTGTTTAATTATGTTCAAATAACGAATTGTGACCACACGCTCATGAAACTAAATTTAACTATTTGACGGTAGATGGTAATGAAATGTACTAACAAAAGTAATATTTTGCTGTTGAAAGCTGATATTTAGATATATATTTAGTCAAAAAACAGTAAAAAAACTATATGTGACGTATGGGGGATAAGGGTTAGTGCCTTTGAAATATTTTACTAGCAGGTAATTTCTTTAAATGTCAATATTCGGTTACGATTCACGTGGCTATAATTTTTAAAATAGTTCATTAGAGGCAAACTATATAAAGTTACATTAGTAACTTATTTATTTTGTATTTTTCAAGAGATCTTTGAGAACAGTTCTACAGTGATCTTTTTAAATTTTCTGACAATGTAATTTACATGTACTATATTCGTTGGTTTAATTCTTATTGAAATAATAGTTCAAAAATTAAATTCCGTTTATTAGATGAATTTGTTTTATTTTTTTAAATTACTAATATCTTGATGAAAAGATCTGATTTAAAAATGTTCAGATGTGCAAGAGAACTCTGGTTCATCACAAACATTACAATCGCAGTTTATTGGTAGACTTCGCGGAAATTTTGTAGAAATGCACAGTATAAATCTCACGTTGCTACATGAAAGTTACCAATAAACATTTCTGCGAAGTTTACAATGCTGCCACATCTCCAGCCTTCCCGGCGCCTCTTCGTTCCGGTTCCGCATGTCGCAGAGGGCATGCGCTTGGCCGCACCGCCACCTGAAGAAGGGCGAGGAACCCTGGGCGAGGGCGAAGGCGAGGGTGGAGGTCAAGACGAGACGAGGCAGGAAGTGGGCTTAGGCGCAGAGGTGGAACGGTCCGTCCGCTGGCTTGCTGCCAGGCGGCAGAAATTTGAAATGTTGCAATGTGATCTTTGAATTATTCAGGTAGCCTCTCCAGCGTTATGTTGTTGTTCAAAGGTCACCATGTTTTCATACTCGCGAGACTTTCCTCTTCAGAGTTGCAATTTTTAGGTACCGTTGAAAATGATATGATTCAGGACTTACTTCTGCTAAACTTTGAATCACTTTTTCTTTAGAATTATCATTGTATATATTGATTGTATTGTTGATTTTTCATAGAAAGTTTAAAGTATTTATTATTCCAATTATTAGCCGATTATTTTAATAAAATCCTCTTCTACATTATGTTAGTAGCATACATTCGTTTTGCGGCTCTCAGACGCAACCAATCTTCATAAATGAGGTGTCTAATGAAATAAAATTTACTTGACTTGAAATACACTTAACTTGAAATACGAAGGATTTGTTAAATGAAAACGCATCTAAATATTCATGTCAAATGCAACCCGCAACACTCATGGGTCAGTGATACAATCTGTTTAGTTATATAACACCAAAACGAAGTGTTATAGGGCCTGAAAACCTAGAATTTTAAGGTCTAAGTTCTCAAAGAAACGTTCCTCGCACCGTAATCTACAGATCTTTTTAAGGCATTCTATTACATTTTTGCGGCGCTTCTCAATATTTCCTCGCATTGCAATTTTAATTTCAAACATTGCAAAGAGTAGGGTACTTACTAGGTAGGGTAGTACTCAACCGATCCTGTATTTTTGCATGGACAAATGTATCTTTTTTCTGAATTTTCTCTATTTTTGTGACTCACAAGGAAAGCGAAAAGCAAGCTGTCAAGGACAATTGTATAATGACTTCAAATGTCGTTTTAGAGGAAGTTATGTGAATTGTTTCAAGAACGTCTGTCTATAATATTGAATAAACCTTTATTGAAAATTTGTTTCAAATATCAATTACATTGTTTCTTTTAAAGTTTTTTTTATATTCTGTAAGTTCGTTGGAATTTGCTTTTATACATTTGTTTAAAGAAATAAACGTGTATCGTTAACAACTTTATCCCTTAATGTGGAAATGAAAGTATAGGGAAGAGGGTGGGGTTTGAAATTCAAGAGTTCTCGCACAGGTACGCTAATTTATAACACATTAACATAGAAAAATTCAAAACAAAGACAGAGTAAGTATTTGGATAACATGTTGCAACATGAATCCAGAAGAAACTTAACTGATTAAATGTAGTTTTTTATTTTCTCGACTTTCTTAAAATATCTTTATAGATAAAGTGAACAATATCAGGTTTGAAGAATTTTCAAGTAATGTATCATGCGTAAATGGAGCAAAATTATAATTTTGTAAAACAGAATAAACGAACTATGAGTGCTCCGAATTTCGAGACGAACCATACGCTCTAGATACTCGTATTTTTCCCCAACTGAGGGAGAACAATTATCGGACTTATAGATCTGTAAAAACAAAAGAAGCATAGACGGTATGTAATGAATGTTCAAAGTATTTTCTATTACATCGCATCAGATAAATTAAAATGTATTGGAATGGTTTATTCACCAATACATCAAATTGTGACAATTTATTGCTTAATTGAGTTCCATGAAATCAATCTTAATATGGATTATAAAATTGAATTTTGACATTGGAAATTGTGTAAAAGTTTACATGATTTGATTTTCAAGGTGGTAAATTAATTTGACATTAACTTCATTTTTATTCGACGGCGATTGATTTGAAGAAATAATTATTCGTTCCTTACCTGTTGCAAGTAAACAGTAATCTTAACTCCTATTGTTTGCGACTGAAACACATAATTGTATTATAGAATTTACACAGATCAATATATATTTCTTAAAACTATGCACTATTGAACCTCAAAGTGTGGTTTTCTTATAATCTTTCATTTTCTCTAACGTTTACAGTCTGAAGTGAAGAATTCTAGTTTTATGTTGCAGAATTCCTTCGACACTAACTTTTGAGCTTGTCTTCCTGTTGTTATTTTCACGTAATAATTAAGATGTATTAATATAATGTGTAAGGCGCTCTCCAAAAATTGCACTTTTGCCATTTTTTTTTAAATCTGGGATTTCAACGAATATGAGACCTGCACCATTCTTTTAAGCGCCGTTTACGCAGACAGGGAAGTCCAAATAAAACAAAAATAATTTAATAATGGATTAAAATCTGAAAAACGTTTCTTTTCACTGAATTTTCTGTAATTTCTACACTTTATTTCCAACGAATTGTGTATTATTTTATCGTTATGTAAACAAAATGTAAACTATGTCTATGTTGCTAATGACCCTATTGTGAATACGACAATAAATAAATTAAAACAAAACTTGTCCTTCAAATTGATTTATTCTAATTTGTTCTCGCCCAATTGAAAGGCATTATGGATAAAGCGGAATCGACCCAAATCTCCCGTTTTTCTGCGTCTTATTCTATTACTTCGTAATCGTTCATTCCATCATCATCTCATCAGTAATATCTGAACGCCGCAAAGGATGGTGGTTAAATTCTCATGAGCGAATACTAGCCATTTCTCGGGTGATTAAATTAGTATATATATTTAATTCTTTTAATATTTAGATTTACACAAATTGAGTTCACAAATATAAAGAATGATCACATTTAAGTTTTAAGTAGTGCATAACTTAGAAAATGTCACATCTTTCTTGCGCAGTGATTTATTTTGTAACAAACTTACAATATAAGAAAAAGTTGATCAGCGGTAAAAATCTTTGAAGTTCAGTCTTAATATAGTGGGCATGATAATTTAGTTCCAAAGCGGTCAAAGCCCGTCTCCCCTAGCATTCTTGTGTAGGTTTTACAGAATTCTGAGTGTACCGAAACTGTTGTAATTCTGGTTTCGCAATGGTGTGTGACATTGCCGTGGTAAGTGATCGGATGGTTTTTCGATAGTTCAGGAATATAAAATTAATTAAATGCGTTCTTCAACTGATGAATAGTCTCCTTTGATTTTCGAAATGCATCTAAGGGATGTTTGCGTTGTGCTGATCTCTGGAGTGAAAAATCTGAACCACATATTCCTGTTCTTACTTTCAAAAAATGCAAAAAGTGACAAATCGAGAGATATTGATTAAATTACGAAACCTGAATGTAAATTGGGTGTAAATAAACACAAATCTTCTACACAAATCTCATTTTCGGCAAGCATCCTTACTGCTGGATATTTTTAGATATTTCACAACTATACACACCATTTCCCAACCATTGTTTCTTGAGGCTTGGAAGATTTTTTCAATTGTAGTTATTTAGGTGATGTGATGCTCTTTTTTAAAAGAAAATTCTCTACAACTGTTGAGTAATAACACAAAGGAGAGGAAAAGTTTGGGTATACCGCCCATTTTCAATAGTTTCCAATAGTCAAAGAATCTGTTAATAACATTGCATTATTCTCTCAAAATGATGTAATTATAACGCAATAAGGAGCCTTTTGGTGATTACGTTTTCGATTTACACTATTTTCTATTTATTGTGTTATGCATTTGTGAACTAGAAGGGAATATTCAAGAAAATTATTTTTTTAAATAACTAAACATTCTACTAGTTTGTTAACTAATAATAAATAATATAAAAGAAACATAGATTCGCTTTCTCTGAATATCGTTGCCTTACAAGGAAATCATTTCAGGAGGCCGTGATATTAGGTCGTTCCATCTTTTACTAGTATCTGAGTGTAACAATGTGTATCTTTTTGCGATATTTGTTATTTTAATATTTTTATTTGCTTTTTCATTTATTTGCGAAATCACCGGAAATATGTACTACTTACGAAATTGAATGAAACATAAAATTTACCAAATGTTGCCTTAATTGTACGCATACGTACTATTTCGTTCAGTTCGGAGGCGATTACAGGTTTGCATGTTGTTTAGTTCGTAGCTCGGGGGATAATTAGTGGAAGTGGGGGCCGCGCGCGGGGCGGGAGAGCATTGCCCGGGCGCGCGGACTATCGCTGCTAAGAAAATTCTCGGCCATCGGCACCCCCGCGCGCCCCGACGCTCCTTCGCATCATAACTTGAAGATTAGGGGGTGCGCCGGTTCCTGGAAAATTGCCTTCGATCCCGGGCGCCAAACCATCTCCACCTCCACTCCCCCAGTCCTCCGCCCTCGCCGACCCTCCCTGGCACGGCGGAAGGCGGCGGCAGCGGGGACGCCAGGCTGCCTGCTCACGAAGGTGGGGCGAGACTTAGTGTGTATTGATAAGAGCCGTGCCTGATGAACTCTCCTCTAAGTTATGCGATGCGGAGGAGGCGATAAGGACATGTAACAGAGAAGAGAAGTCAGTCAGGAGTAAAAAATGGGTGCCATCACGGCGATGATTAAGTCTCATCCGAGGCGTTCGCCCAGCGGGCTCTCCAGCCAGTTCGCCCCGTCGTTTGGTGGGACTGTATTTTGCTCCAGGCCTTCCAAGTTGCTGTTTTCTCTTCGCCAGCTGGTTTTCTGGTGTTTTGATCTTTTCTCCCAGCTTTTTGTACTCCTTTCACCAATTGTTCCTTGCTTCCATCTTTAGAAACCTCCTTCTTGACGTCCCTTTCTTGTCTCCTTAAATTGTCGTTTCTATCATTCTCATTCTACTGAGACTCCTTTCTCTTTTGATGTTTGGCTGTATTTTTGGTTTCGTCGTTTCGTTAAAAATATTTTCCTGTGTGTTAATAAACATCTTTCTTTTATAATTATATTGGTTATTCGAATACATTCTGACTTTACTGAAAATCCCCATTCTGAATTTTTATTAATGCTCTCATGTTTTTTAACTTTTTATCATTTTTTCTATACATGCATCAAGTAATTCGTTTTGATGTGTTTTCGTTTCCTTTCCTGATTTTACCGTCCTAAGTTTCCTTTTACAGTTTTATAAAAAAAATATTTCTTTACTGTTTTTATCATGTTTTATATATATATTTTTCCTTTTCTTTTGGGTTCTATTTTTTCGGCCTTGTACATTTCCTCTCGCCTTGATTCCTCGTGCTGTGTAGGGGGATTTTCGGCGACTGCAGCGAGGGCCTTCGGAGTGGGTGGCGGGATCGGCGGGGAAGAAAGGGCGTAATCGCGGCCTATCTTGCTCCTGCAGATAAACACTGCCCTAAGCTTAAACACAGCCCCAATAAGACACGCGACTGTACAGTCCGCGCTAAGAGCGCGGCTAACATTCCTGCTCGCGAGAGGATTCCCTCGATATTAGCGGCTCCTTATGCCTCCAGGGATTAGGCAGATAGCTGCTCTTAATTGGCTTTCGGTGATGGGATGACAAAAAGGCGAGTTCCCCTGAACCTTATGGAACAGGTCCTACTTTGTGGTAGAAATAGCATTTCGTCAATACGTTCTAAAGAGTGTCAGTCTCTTCGATATCGAATTAAAATTTTCAAATATTTTTAAGAAATTAAACTTGGTAAGTACGAAATTAAACTTGGAAAAGTGTTAATGTTAACAATGTACGTTTAAGATGGGGTAAATATAAAAATACTACATTGAGTACTAAATTGAAGTTGTTGTATGTATGGAATGTAGTAGGTGTTGTATTTTGATAGCATCCATATAACAAGTACATAAATATTTTATGCCTAGAACTTTTATAGTTTCGGCCAAAATCGTGTGAAAACACATTTTCTTCGTACTTAATTCCATATTGCATCTTGCTCTATTTCTCGTGAGTACTTTTGGAACACACAACAATGCCAAACATTTGTTTAATATATTATTTATACGTTCTGTTTGAAGAATCGTCAGCAATGATAAGAGAGTTGTATTTACATTAATGTTACTTTCCAGAAAATTCCCGCTGATGTTGTTTTTATAGTTTCTACCAAGTGAACTGATTTTTGAAACAGTGTGTAATTCATTCGCAAAGCGCTCAAACGCTCTCACAGAAAACCTTGTTTCGCTGCGAGTCGCGAAGACACTCGACGAGCGCGCGATATCAAGATTAACCGGAGTGGTCTGTATTCCTCGCGCCGCGCCGCTCCGTTTACGCGGCGCTCAGTGGGCGAAGTGCGGATCATTGTCGCGGTGCGCGCCGGCGGCGGCGCTCGGGTCGCGCCCGGCATCTCCGCCATTCCCGCGGGCTGCGAAACGGCGCCGGACGTAATGATCGTCCACGCCGCTCTGCGGGAGGCGCGGCGCGTGGGCGGTTGAGAAGGTGGCCAGGGAACAGAGTGCATTGTGTCTATGCGGGAGGAAGAAAGGCAGAGCGAAATAGAGGAAGAGAAACGGACGGACCAGCAGAACAATCACAGACAAAAGCAAACTACGGAAGGTGACAAACAAAGAGACAGACAGAGGTGAACAGAAAGAGTATTTACGATCAAGGGAGTTAGAGACAGCTTCTGAGGCAGCGACTGAAGGAAAAGGAAGAAATTTAAGAAATAAAAGTTTTCAAAGATTGATGAATATTGTAGGGGCTGATGGTAGGGTCGGGCAATGAATGTCTCTCAGAGATTCAAATAAAAATGAAATAAAATGCGTTTGATGATGACGATGCATTAGCAATTAGAAAGATCGCAGATAATAAATCCTCCATTTTCAAGAAAAGCATGCGGGATGGGGGAAGATGAAGAGAGTCGTTTCCGGGATAGTTGAATGAGTGATACACTGGCAAGTGATCAGTTGGCAGTGATAGTGGCCAGTGATAGTCCATAGTGATAGTACATAGTCCATAGTCGTTGCAGTTTTGCAAGCATTCCAAGGACCGTCAGAGGAAACGAAATCAAAATGAGTTTTGCCTGTTCCGTGTTTTCTTCGCTGTTGCAACAGAAACACGACACCATTACCGTTAACTTTATTCGCACGCATATTTCGACTGACGGAACAAAGGCGTGTCATCTGGGCCGGCGTGTCGCTGAACGTCCCTTTTTAAAAAGTTTTCTCTGTTCAGATGGTGAACGCGAATGGGCTTCTTACGCAAACAAGTCAGTGCTTTTAGGTTAATTCGTTCCATGAGTGTAGTTTAAATTTTCTGGGTTAATTGTAATCCTAGTGCAGCATTGCGTTAGCGGTGTAGACATAATTAATATTTTGATAACTGTGATGTGTTTGGTGTTCTTTGTGCTTTCCACTATGCTAATGTCTAGTATGGTGTGTGAGTACTCTGTTGCACAAATTAAGGGATAAAAAGTTTTCGTTCTAATATTTGTCGTCCTCTTACATAAAATTTACCACAATAATTGATGGTAACACACAGAGTGTAGTGTTTTCAAGAAAATAATTATTTCTGCTTAATGTGACCAGAGATATAAGTGATTTCTCACAAAAAATATTTTAGAAAGAAAACTGAAAAGGAAAGTAAGATACATTTGAAAGACTGACAAGATAATAGGAAAATGTGAGAATAATATTCCTAAATGATACTAAAAAGTTGCTTGAGAATATTGGTAATACAAGTGCTAAATTAGAAAACATTAGGTTATTAGGAGATGAGAGGAAGAGATGGAAATACGCAGGAGAAAAATTAAAAAAAGCGGGCAGAGAAAAGGAACGGACAAAATTGCCTTTTCACAAATTTTTGAATGGTATTCTTTAACAAATAGCTTTTGTTACTCTTTAAATATAGATTTATGCAATATTTAATGTTTCAAAAGTTTTGTGCGCCTTTCATTTTTGCCGAAGAGCGTGATTTTGTTTCGCTGTTCCTGTAGCTTTGTTTTGGACACACCGAGAGGCTCTCAGCCCGCCAGTGCCCTTCGTTAGGTGCGCGGCCTAATCGCGTATGCGCGTTTCATCCGTCCTCGCAGCTTTGTCGTCCCTGTCAAAGTGTTTCCGATTTACAAAAATAAAACAGGCGCGTCGGACAAAGTCGGACACCATGTTTTGCAGCAACTCAGTCACCGTCACTCGACGCCTATATAAAACTTCGGATATTTGAAGCCCTGTCAGCCCCGATCGCACGCACCACGCTGCAGTGTAAACCTTTTGTTCCACTGTGCTGCATCGCAAGTCAACAGTCAGCCAGCTCTTGTCCCGCGGTCGGCCAAACCTTTCGAGCTCTCTGCTCCTCATTCTTTCCCTTTCGCTATGGTGCCTTCCTTCCCGTCCAATTGTCCTTCCCACCCCTTTTCAGTTTATAGTCCTGCTTCCTCTTCAGTACCTCTTTCGTTTTCTCTACCTCATTTAAGGTTATGGACACAACTCCGGATGACTAGTGTTTGTCTTGTGAAACCAAACTCAAATAGCATTTGACTCCCCTCCAGATAATGGTCTTCGTGACGAAAGTTTAATACACCTGATTTATATCGTGTATTTCATTGTAAACTTCCTGTCTATTTTAAATCTTCTACATTCTGTTTCGAATCATTGTCTTCGTTACAGTGAGTCCCTGAATTCCCCTTCTCTATCCGTTTCTCATTATCTCCTGCGTATTTCACTCTTTCGCCCATATCCTAGCAAGCTGATCTTCACTTATATTACCAATATTATCAAGCATATCTTTTTAAATATTGTTTACGAATTTCATTCTCTCATTTTCCAATTATCTTACCAGTTTATTTCAAATGTATCTTATTTTTCTTTTCAGTTTTGCATCAATTTCCATAGCTCACACCGAGACGTACGCTCAATACGTTTCTATATCTGCAACGTTTAACACATTCCTTGACAAACAGTCCAGTTTCGTCACCGACTATAGCTCTGACAGCCCAGATCATATCGCTCCGCTCACATTCCTTGCAGCCCAGCTCCTCAGTCTCCACCTTCTTCACTTCAAACCAAGACCTCCTGTTTACACCTACTCTCAATGCTCAACCGCAGTCACCGTCTACAATATCCCAGTCCAGCCTCCGCACTCCGTCATCCCTAAGCTCAACTGTCTCCACAATCATCACCTCTATCCCAACCCACCGTCTTCTATCTGCACCTTACTCCGCCCAACTTCCAGTCTCGGTTTCCTACAGTCCGCTGGGCGCGGCCGCCTCGCCGACGCACCGCCCTGTGGCCTGCCCGGTGGGCGGCGCGCGGTCCAGCTGCCTCAAGCCCTCGGCCTAGCCGCCGGCCAGAGCCGCCCCGCTCCGCCCCGCTCCGCCCCGCTCCGCCCCGCTCCGCCCCGCTCCGCCCCGCTCCGCCCCGCTCCGCCCCGCTCCGCCCCGCTCCGCCCCGCTCCGCCGCGCTCCGCCCCGCTCCGCCCCGCTCCGCCCCGCTCCGCCCCGCTCCGCCCCGCTCCGCCCCGCTCCGCCCCGCTCCGCCCCGCTCCGCCCCGCTCCGCCCCGCTCCGCCCCGCTCCGCCCCGCTCCGCCCCGCTCCGCCCCGCTCCGCCCCGCTCCGCCCCGCTCCGCCCCGCTCCGCGTCGCCCCGCTCCCGCCCCTGCGCCCCGCTCCGCCCCGCTCCGCCCCGCTCCGCCCCGCCCCGCTCCGCCCGCTCCGCCCGCTCCGCCCCGCTCCGCCCCGCTCCGCCCCGCTCCGCCCCGCTCGCCGCTCCGCCCCGCTCCGCCCCGCTCCGCTCCGCTTCGCCCCGCTCCGGCCCGCTCCGCTCCGCTCCGCCCCGCCCCGCTCCGCCCCGCTCCGCTCCGTTCCACCCCATGCTGCGCCATTCGTCATATCTGATCCCCCTTGACGCGAGCGCGCCGAGTCGGATTGCGACGCAACCACGCGGACGCGCGCATGCGCTCGCATACACCCATGTACGCTCGTCGCCGGCCGCGCCGTTCACGCGCAGCTCGCGCGACTCGTGCGAAGCAGAGTGGAGTGGAGTAGAGTGAAGTGAAGTGAGTGGAGTGGAATGGCGGTCGCCATAGCGAAAGGCGCATCCCAACCAGCAGCGTTTTTTGCGCCCATCCTTTTTTTTGGCTCTCAAAATATAGTTCTAAAACCACGCGTGACACGTATAAGCTTTTATGTGATCCGTCATATTAGACTAGGACGAGTTGGATACCGATGACCACTGCCACATTATGCCGCTGCCAGCCTCTGGCACAAGTGGGTCACACACACAGTTACACACGTTTCCACATTCATGTGGAGAGCGTCACATATACTGCACAGCTAAACGAAATCCGCGGTGCGGCTCACACGACTCGCTGAGGCCTGACAGTGTCGTCACAGGGTGCTGGATGTAAACCGTATGTTTATTGAGACTAACGTCCCAATATAAAGCTATTGGAACTGGAATGAGTTGCATTTTGCATGATGATGAATGTTCGAGGGAAGTGGTGTATTGTTATCGCCATCACAAAAGATGTTGAAGAAAAGAGAAAACGAGAGACACAGCTGAGCAATCTGCTAATATCAGGTTATTAAGGTTGTTAACTCAAAATGAGAATATGCAAGGAGCAATTAGGAAATACGAGAATCGTGTATGATAATCATTGTGCATGTTCGGAATGTGTTAGCAATTTCACGTTCTTTGTGATAAGATGGCAAACTGTTATGTCGTTTTTTAAACATTTTTAATGACATTAATTTTAAGATTCAAGATATCATGAAAAATTATTGTAACTTTTGTGTTATTGCAATTTTCCACCATTGTTTTTTCATAAACTACAAGAGAAATGCATCTTTTGTCTACTTCCAAACATTAACAAACAAGAGTGATATATTTCATTTGTGATTTTTGTCATGACGATGTGACATTTATTTTGCCATTTAAGCAAGTTAATTTTGCCAATCAACATCTCAATTGGAAATTCTAAATTGAGTTAATGTCTCTTCAAAATATCAGTTCTTAGATAATAGCATTTCATAATAATAGTTCATATTCAGTGTAAGTGATACGATATGGTTGTAGAAACGAATTTTCTACTTTTCATTGATTTTACTTTCTGGTATACATAGGTGTGATTAAAAGTAATGAGAGAAGGAAGATGAGTGTGTACAGCGAGCGGAAACAGTACTCTGCAATCAGTCTACTGCGGTGTGTAAATCGTTGAACAACATAGCAATAGTGGAAACGCCCTTACGTCATGTTTATTAAGATGGTTATGGTAAGATGGTTTATTAAGATGATTAAGAGCAACGTTCATGGCACAAAATAGAAGTTACACGAGATCGGAGTAAGTAAGTATGTAAGAATGGTGCCATTTTTGGGAAGCTTTTAAAAATGTTTTTGAGACTTCGTGAAAAGAGTACCCTCGAAAATCAAAATATCCGTTTGAAACTCCCAAAGCCTCAAATAATTTCAAATAAAGTTTCTCGAAACTCAAAAGTTTTATGTGAAAAAGAGCTTCAAATTTCGCTTTTACAGTGGTATTATGTTAAACGATATTTTCTTAAAAGCGGCTGCAAACTTTTCAAAGAAAATTGCCATACAGGGCGAAGTTTTACTCGTCTTTAATATTCTTAAAGTAATATTTCGGTTCTACAATTAGGAAACGGAAAAAATTGTGAAAATTTCAACAAATAAAATAATTCTAGCTGAGGCCAAAGAAATGAGAAAACTGACTAGTACGAGAAAGATTTTATTTTGAGTAAATATATGGAAATATACCCATCCATATACCCGTCTTGCTACCCTCAAATTCCTGTAACCTGTTTCCGAATTTCTAACAAATATATGGGCGCTAGGAAATGGTTACGAGAACGAGCTCCCAAATTATATTTAATCATAACACCGTTGCTGACTCAGTCGGCGGGTTCTTTAGCGAAATAATCGTGAATACTTACGATTACTTAATTCGCTCCCCATACGAAGAAGCGAGGAATCTGAAATGCAAAATTTAAATATCCTACTGGATTGCACGTGACGGCAAATGATAATCAGCTTTCATCAATAGAAAATAACAAATTTATTTATAAATTTTAGTATATCATTCTTTTTGGTCACGACCTTTACTTAGCGCTATAGAACCTATTATCCATGAGAATCTTGGACGCTGTCCTGGTAAAGGATGTCTCCCCGTGGACTTCAGCAATGGGCCTCGTCCAATCTTCCTTGCTACCGACCAAATCCGTATCTTGTTTCTTCTCATAAACCACTATGCACACTGTTTATCCATTGACTTTCCATCCCCATTCACCTGCTTGAATTGCTACAAGTTCTAATACTCCTTATTGTTCATTACCTAAGCAAAATCTTAAGTTAAAATTGTGTTAAAATTTTAGCATATAAGTTCACGAAGTTATCATCGGGTTCCTATCATCGGAGACTAGTTCGATTATCATTGCCCGGTTAATAAAATTTATAAGTCCCACTTTTGGCATTCACTGTTCACTTCGTATAAAACAATTTCTGAGTTCTATCTTTTGAATACTAACAACGACAAAACACTACGTCCGAACTCGTAAATTTTCTATGTTCAAATAAACTACTATATATATATATATATATAGCACCCTTATCCGATCGCTATCGTGTCGAGAGCTCGAATGAATATTCTTATATCCTTCTTCAACATGTCAATTTTTTTTTATCTTTTACTCTCTTGTTTCAAACAAAATTATGCGATCTACTTATTGTCCGCTTTTGAGCTAACGGGCATTGTTTATATGTTGCACTCCGGTACCATGGCAACCAGTGTCTTTTTGCTAATAAGGTGTTATTTTTAATGAAATTCGCTCAATTTCATATTGGTGACAATCTGATATGTCACAATATTAACGTTCGAATAGTTATAAGAATCTCCTTGAAACAATCAAAATAAGTAATATTTTCATTGATTTATTTATAATAAATTAGTACTTCAGAAGAATTACTACTCCATTTTCTTCTGAATCAACGTAGAATTTACGAGCCTCTAGGCACTATATGACGTTAGCAGTCGACAGGCCTTGAAGCACGCCGCTGACGGTAGTGCTTGGCCACGACTGCCACCACCGCCGCCGCCAAGCGCCCGGCCCTGGAAAATGAGCTATCGATTCATGCATCAATCACGCGTTGACGAAACACTTGCGGCGACCAATCACCTGAGAACTCCATCACCCGCCATTAGCCGGGCCCCTCCCGCCCGCGGCGGCTGAACGCGGCAGGTGCTTGTGAAACGGCGGCTGTGGCGGCGCGGCGTCCGGGGATGAACGCGTCTCCAAAGTGGGGGTAAACATGTCTGTCTCCGGCTGGCAGTGGCGCGATGCACACCCAGGCGAATGCTCATCTGGAATGCACGTGAATTTCTGGGCTTACGTGGTTTGCTCTCTGAACGCATTTCTCAACTAATTTCACGTTTTGTGACGAATTAAAAATGGACACTATTGAGACTTTTACAGTAATCAGCATTGTATGGGGCAGTAAGAAATTGCCTGTATTCTCCACTTCCTGCTTGAAAGAATTTCTTTCGAAAAATTCAATTAATTTTTTTCATGTTTTTGTTACTTTTTATTTCTCTTTATCTTATTGTTTATGTGACGCTCACACGTACAGTTACTTCTTTCAAAAGGGTTTGTTGTATTTTGTTTTTTATTGAGACTGATTATTAATCTTGTGAGTAACGTTCACAATCTAGGGTTTTATTGTTTGTATACATTAAAGTTGTTTTGATAGATAGATGTATATTACCTGTTATGTTGAAAAAATTGATTATTTTGATTCCGCTCATACACTTTTCATTTTACTGCAGCTACTACTCGTACCTTTCCTCACTTACCAGGTATGTATGAGTACTTAATACTCGCCCAATAAAACATGGAAAGAATCTATTTCATACATTTTTGCAAACAATTCAATCGAACAATAGTTCTTTTTTATTTCGTCTGCTGCAAATTTACAATCTGTTCATGTTTCAACATTGAGAAAATATTATTCAGTATAACAAGAAAATTACAGAAATATATCTCTACAATGATACTTTTTATAGTTTTCATTAGTCTAAAATGTAATAGGCAGATAAAGTAGCACCGATAAAAAATAAGTATATTGTAATGTATTTCAAGCCCAATTATTTATTGTACAATGTAGATACTATTATAGAGAAAATTCTTGAATCCTATAGTTTTCAGTGACGATAGTTATAATTTAAAGAGTGATGAAATAAAAGAAACACTACAATTTGTCCAAGAAATGTATCATGAGATACACGATTAAGACGTTCATTATATTGATACCAATATTTGTACTTAGGTTTGTGAAATAATCTTTCTTTAAATATACATAATTTTTTAGTATCTACAAAATCTTAATAATTCTGATTTTTATTAATTTTTTAAACATTTATGGAACATTTGAAGAATCTTATGCACGTATTTGTCGCTCTGTAAGATTGATTAATATCATCATAAAATGTTCTTTGATTTTACGATTCTAAAATTACTGAGTGTGAACAATATTCTTGAAATGTAGGAAGTTCTAATAGAGTCTACGGCATTGCATGAAACTCGCAGCCATTTTACTAGGTCTATTACTACAATAAAGTATCGAGACGAGATGAACAAGAAAGATAAGTAATATTTTTGAGTTCTAAAAAATAATTTTTGGAGTTTAGTTGTATTTAATTCTGGCTACATAATTCTTTGTTCAATGTTGTATCTTAACATCCATCAAATTTTCACTTTGTGCATTTTAGCGATACAAAACTTTAACTACTATGCGCGTGTTACTGCACTAAACTCAGTTTTTCAGAGCACTTACTTCAGAGACTGTGTCCCTTGGCTTCTCAAACCTTCTGTGCAAGATAGTGTAAAAATTACAATAATATAACTTTGCAGTGCCTCTGATCGAGAGGTTCTACGTTCTAGTTACGACAGTAGCAGGATTTTCGGCACTAGTTAGATAGCTGGGTCGAGTTCTGTCGCTATCTGGAGAAGAATTCTCGCGACGGCTGCCCTGATCAGTAGTTTTCCGTGGTTTCTACAGGCATCAACACCAAACGAATGACGAAGCAGTACCCTAAGAAACGAGCCACGGAACGCGGGCGATTTTTCCTTCCCCTTCGTTGTCCATCCTCACCCCTTAGACACACACTAGCATGCACTTCACTACCACACATGCCGGGAGGCCGGTTGGGAGCTTAGAGCTTGTCTTGGCTGGGGCGGTGCACCGCATGTGGTAGATACCTGGTTGAAAAAAAAAAAAACAGCTTGCCAACGATATATCGGCGCCGGATCTCTCCATTAAGAGAGAGAAGATCACCGCCACCTCCCGGGTTGGCGCACTACATTTAGACTGCACTACATTACACATGCACGACACTATATTAAAAATGCACTGCACTTACGGGAATAATGACCTTAACAGTAGACGCGCCTGGAATCACTGATCACTCAATCAATTAATACATTTATATAACATACAAGAAGTAGTGTAAAAGTATAAATATGTATTCTCAATTTCTTATTATCAAAGTTATTATCAATTATATTTCTGAATAGAACAGTTTCTATAATTTCATTGCATCATATTATAGAGGAAATATGTTGAATAATATTAGATCGGAACTAAATTGTTTTAAAAATAAGCTATCCATTCAATTTAAAATAGTTCTCTTTTCTCCTTCTTCTTCCACGAGAACACTGAACTTCGAGCATCTGTATTCGTATTCTCCCTTTAGATCGTTCACGCACGGTTTTGCCCCAACAACCTCCACGCCTATCCTCCTCGCACTCAATCACCCTCAACGGTCGACTTCACACCTCACATTTCGCGCGCCTCTCCTGAAGAAACAGGGCGGACGCCTGCGCCCCCGTCCTGCCGCGCGGAGCCCCGCCATCGCCACTCCGCACAATGGTCGTAATTAGCCGCGGCCCCGCTGGCGCCGCCAAGGTGAGGGGGGGGCGAGGAGACAACGGCGGCGTCTGCGTCTGGGGCGGCGCGGGAGGTCCGTCCCGCGTGCCGCTGCGAATGATGTTATCTGCATATTCACGCTCCGGGGGCTCCGAACGCCTCGTCGCTGCCGCCTTCGTTCCCGCCCAGCCCCCAAGGCCTCGGCCGCTCCGACCGTGCCTCACCGTCCCTGGCGCCTACTCCCGCCCTCCCGCCCGCCTGCCGGCCCACGAAGCGATCTTCGGAGAAATCAAGACAGAAAACGAGCGACACCCTCTCGCTCGCGTTTGTGTTGAAATTCTGTCCCTATTCTCCGCCCGTTTTCTGCAAATGATTAATTATTTGTTGAATGCCATTGTGGCTGTCTTTGTTCCCGTTTTGCTCGTACTTGTTTTATCTGCTTCCCGCGCTGACTTAGGTCTCTTCTGAAGCCCCGACGTTGGCGGCGGCGGCGGCGGCGGCGGCGGCGGCGGAGTCCGCGCTCCGCCTCAGCTCCGTCCCCGCTCCCGCTCTGTCCCTCCGTTTTCCTTGGCTGGAGGCGTGCCGTCACCCCGCAGGCCCCGCCCCACCCAGCGCAGCCCATCCCCGTCCCCCGCCCCGCCCCACCCCGCTCTGTTCTTTTCACGTTCCTTGCCTGTAACGCCGTCTCCGCCTCGCACCGCACCACTCTGCTCCGCTCGGTACCGTCCCCGCGCGCGCTCTCCCGGCGGAGCTCCGCGCTGTCACCGGGGAGAGGCGAGAACAAAAGCATGCCTCCGTGTTCTCAGCTACCGCTCTTTGTATTATGCTATACAATGTACGTGAGCGCGGGCGGCGTCGCTCGCTCTGTGTGGATGTGTAAGTGTGTTTGTGTGTGTGCCCCGCGTGTTTGTGAAGCCCTTCAATGCTAGGCTGTCAGTGCTGATATGTTGGTACTACCGCGCCCGTCGCCACCATAACCGCCGCCACCGCTCCAGGAACTCACGTACCCCGCCCGCCACCCTCCGCCTCGCCCAGCCGTCAACCTTGTCGACGCCGTGCCTCCGCCCCCGCCGTCACTACCGTCTCCGCTGCGCCGCGCCCCTGACGTTTGACACGTGACACGCTACCCGCAGTTCCGAGCGACGCGGTGCCGCATGCACCTTGGCCTGCTTATCTCCCCGCGCCGGCTGCTTGCGGAGCCGCCGGATTCGCCCTCCCCTGCCCCGCCCACACCTCCAGCATCCCCACCTTACCTCCCCACACCCCTTCCGTCCCGGGCGCGCTCCGCGTGACATCGGCTTCCTACCCCCGGTGTAGGAGAGAGAACGATTCACTCCGCTGGAAATTTGAGGGAAGCTGAATGGATTTCTAGGATAGTAGTTTGGGAAGGAAATTACGTTAACGACGAGTTTCCTGAAATGCCGAGAATTTATTACGTGATGGGTGCACTGGCGGCTCGTGGGTATTCGCACGTTTGCATGTGCATACCCAAATAACTGCGGTGTAATGTTTCTTAAACATTTGTTAACATGAGAGGAATACAAGACCTCTCAGAGCGTTTCCGAAACATGGTATTTCAAAACACGCGCCGTTCGGAAGCTGCGATTGACAGTCCGCCGCCAGTGGCCTTCGTGAAGGCAGACTAGAGCACACTCGGGAAATGCGAGTGAGCAGCCGGGGTTGGTGGCTCCCGCGGGGCTGAAGGGGAAAGAGGGGGAACATAGTGGCTTACGGGAGGTGGGAGCACACTCCGGACCGTGCGGATGTTACTGCGCAGGCGCAGCCTCTGGAAGTGCCTTGACATGTCGTGAAGATATAACACTCGGCTAGCACAAGTTTTCAAGAGAAGTAAGTGTGGCATTGATGGAAGAAAGTGTGAGATATCTCTCCACTTAAACGAGCTCTCACCCCTTCCAAAGCAATTCTTTGGTAGCGCGCGAAACGCAAACGCATTGCTGTGCAGTGTTGCATTCATAAGTATTGTGTTAATCGAATGCACATGCAGCGAATCGATTTGCACATTTTAAAGGGAGTTGCAATTACAAATCCATTCCTAAGCATGTGAAAACCAAAATGTATTGTGTAAACGTATGTAGGAGGCTACTTTTTAATGCGTTTTAAAAAACCGAACTTAGGGTGTTCGTTTTTCTGTGAAATGTGTTTGTACAACTGACAATGAATAGCGTCGAAAATATTAAAATAACATCAATGGAAAAGTCACAGACAAAATTGCTGAAACGAAACAGCATTTACTGAAGCGACACAGACTTTGTGTTTCGTCAGTTAGTGTAGACGGCAAACTATCCAGATTTTTTGAGTATTGGATATAGCAACTTGTACTTTTAAGCTTAAATTTGTACAGCGAGTTTATAGAAAATACTCCATAGCAAATGTGCGAGTAAAAAGTTTCGAATCAATGTGTTTCTTGACACCCTTTGAAAAAGTTCTGGAAGTGCCGAATCATGTGATAACACGACACAAGCAGTAAATATTTCGGAGGGGTCCTTGCCGAGCGAAGTCGAAACGAATGTTGTGAAAAGAAATGCGTTAGTGATAACTATCGTTAGTGATAACTATTCAACATGTTATCAAACTTCATAAGATGCCTTGTTTCTAATTGTCATTATCTGTGTTAATGAATATATGTGTATGCTTGTAATGTATGCTTGTATGTATGGGCATGTGTGTGTGTGTGTGAGTGTGTGTGTATGTGTGTGTGAGAGAGAGAGAGAGGGAGGGAGAGGGAGAGAGAGGGAGAGAGAGGGGGGAAGAGTGGGGAGGAAGGGAGAGAGAAGAGAAGCGTTACACACCCTAATAATATGATCACAAGCCGCCACTGGATCACATCCACAATCATTGAGTTCTTGGATGTAAGAGGAATAAATACAATTTTCAGAATCACTTTTTCAACGATCAATGATTTTGAAGGAGCATTATCGAATATACTATTTCAAAAAATTTGCGTAGCGTCTTTTTGAGAACAATACGTACGAAATGTGACTACGATATGTACTATTCGGTCAACATATGGTATATTAGCAAAAGGTGTTTCTATATCCTGAGAAATAATACTAAAATGTAATAATTTGTTTTTTTATTAAAGAACTTTGAAATATATTTCATTTCGATTATCAATAAAATAAAACGAATACACTAAGCTAATAATTTTTTTAAATTTCTTTTGTATAAGTTGCAATTTACAGACTACGAATATCAATAGTCGAGGATAAATAAAACTGAAATGTCGCTACGAGAGAAAATACACTAATTCAGAAGTTACAGGTAATTGAAGATGATGTACTACAGTGGGAAAATATTTACTGTTACCAACAGAAACAGTTCCTGAAGAGAATCGCAAACAGACAATGAAGAAAGTGAATATCGAGAAAGTAGAAACCGAAATATCTCCCATTTTATCGCAAGTTTTGTAGCGAGGTGAATTCATCATTCTATGTTATCTCGTTTACACCACTCGTGGTTCTGCGACATTTTTCACATTAGCTTGAAATTCGAACGCACAACCTACAGTTTTATGAAAGGCAGTCAATTTTTTTCACCACAACCTTTTGCGGGAACTGTATATCCCGAACGCGGCCAAATTTCTCCGTTTGTGAAAGAGAGCACATTAACCGAATTTCCTTGATGTCGTGATAGCCAGGAGAAGCCATTTATATAAATGCATTTCTGAATGGAGAAGGAAAGAAGTACGCAAGAGCTATTTCCGTGATTCATTGTTCCCCACCTCCCTTTCACCCACCCTTCGGCGCGCTCGTTCGCCGCACCGCTCCCCTGGCCGGTGCCCCCAACCGCGCCGCGCCGAAGCCATCCCTTCCCTCGCCTCAGTCCCCGCCCCCAACGTCGCGCCGGCCCCACGGGCCTCCGATCCATTACTGTTGCGATTAGCCTCTTCCATTAATCCATATCTTGTGCCATCTCTTGCCAATTTGGATCAACTAAATCACCTCCAGCTCGCCCCGCTATCCAAAATATCAATCAACGTCAGGCTTCAAATCTGTGTGATTGATTTTATATTTAACGTCTCTTTCGGATCGACGGGGAGGGGCAAGCGCGCGGTTACGTGGGAGTACGCGCGTAGGAGATTTATAGGACGCAGCGCGCCGTCTGCGTGGGCGAGAATAGGGCGCGAACGGCTCGGGGAACAACGGCGCGAGGAAGGCCCGCGCCGCGAAGGGTGGGGATGCCCATGTGGTGACAAGGCATGAAACAGCTGTGGTGAATAGTCATTAATGCGAAGGTGATATCTTAAGAAGTGAGTAAAATAAAAAAAGAAATTTAGTAATACATTTGGAAAGTTAATGAGGATGAATTACGAGGTGAATAGAAATATAGTATAGGGTCGAGTTGGAGGAAATTGATGTCAAATGAGTCAAGAGAGTCAAATGAATAAGCTAAAAGAGAAAAAGAAAAAAATTATTGAAGGAAATAAGGAAATTTCATTTACTTAACCACAAACCCAAGTGAAACAGAACATATAAGCGAAGACACGCTTTAGAGCAAAAAGGGAAGAGGGTATGAACAAAGATCGAGGCGCACGATAGGGTTTTGGATTCAAAGTGATGTTCGAAGCCAATGTGATCCGAGGGCAAATCATGAAGGCCAATGTTGACAGACTCGATGACGTAGGGGCGCGACGCGGAAGCGGAGGCTGGACGTGCGCGAGGCGCAGTGGCGGCGGAGAGGTGGTGAGCGCGAAGAGCGCTATCTCTCCGCCGCGCCGGGCGCTCTAATGAACGCTGGCGCCTTCGGGGCGGGCTTCCTGGAGCGTACAGCGCCCCCGCAAAAGCGCCACTCTAATGGACTAACTGCACTCTCCACCTGCTGCGAAGCGCACCCGCGCCGCCCGCCGTCCACAGCCGCCCTCCCTGGCTGCTTACGAATCTCGCGTGCCCCCAGCCCCGCCCCCACCCCACAGGCGGAATGGAAC
The DNA here is from genome assembly GCA_011170035.1 of Teleogryllus occipitalis. Lineage (NCBI taxonomy): Eukaryota > Metazoa > Arthropoda > Insecta > Orthoptera > Gryllidae > Teleogryllus > Teleogryllus occipitalis. The sequence goes on along the minus strand of BLKR01001024.1, from coordinate 99,239 downwards.
AAAGTTCCTTTAATGCATATTTCTGTTGTGAATTTGAGGCAATCGCTGTCGAGCAAGAAACGAAAGAGACTGCCAGCACTGCTCAAACTGTCGCGCCGTCGGCACATTCTCGTGGCTGCTGCGGACTAACGTCCTATTTGTGTAGCTCTTAGTTCTCTGGCTGTAGAGGGAGACAGCTTCAAAGGAGGAAAGTTTGTAAGGCATTTTAAGATTATAATACCATGGCAAATAATGGAATCTAGAAATTAATGGATGAATAGTGAGCTCATAAATTCCGTCATACTAATTTAAAGAAAAAAGTTGGTAGTATGTTTATCAAATGATTTCATTAGTAGATTGTCATCAGTAGGGAACGCAATTTATTGTAATAAAAAATGTAAAATATGTACATACATATGTACTTATTTTTTCCAAAATATGTGAGAAAAAATAGGAAATATATAAAATAAAAATTAATTATTTTGTTTTAATTGTTCTCTACAAGCTTTTTCCGAGCATAGAACGTCGCCAATCAGTTCTTAACAAGCATTCGAAGTGGCTGAAAATAGGTTCTACCTCTACAGAAGTAATTCTACATTAGATTTCACTACTCATAAGAATTTTATTCGAAATACAAAATACGTTCATAGTATATTACAATGTTTACGAGAAGCCAGTGTTACAATGAATAGTAGTACCGTGTAGCCAGTGATGGATGGCGGGGGGAAAATGTAAATTAATTTGAGGCGTTGTTTCGTCGCATGTATATTATATTATATTAAATATATTAAAATATAACTAAATATGTTGTAGTTGGTAAAATCATTTAATGTAATACAAAAATCGTATTCTTCATCTCTACCAAATAGAAGATTCATGAGATCTTCGTGCAGTTTTTTTCAATATCTTGCGCCATCTTCTATGCCCACTAACTACAACATACGACTTCGTCTATTGTTCACTCAGTCCTTGTTGAAATTCGACAGACCTGATGCTACTCTCTAGAGCAATGTCATACACTTTCTCTGGATACACTTCAGAATTAGGAGTTGCGTTTGAGGTAGACACGGTCACAGCGCATGCGCTTGTCGTCCGTGCCTTGGCGCGTCCCGTGACCCCTGGCCGTTTCTCCACCTCGTCCGCCGTGCCCTCTCCGTGCCCTGTGACCACAGCGCTGCACGTCCACTCTTGAGGTGAGTTCAAAGTGCAAACCCTTTACTGCATTGCAGGGAAACATCAAAGTCCGCATGTGCTGATTTAATTTCCTTTAAAACGTACCCAAATTAATGCTCATAGCTCATAAAATATATTATGCCACTAGAGTAATTTACATTCTGCTCCGACTGTACCAGGCAGTTCTGGGGAATGTGACGTCTGTTATTTAAATGAGCTTTATGAATGGGGACTCCATTTTGACTCTAGTGGTAGCGCTTCGTTAACCCATAACCCCTTTCCGCAGAGTAACGTGGGACCCAGCCAATCAACAGGCCCGACTCCTTCTCATACATAGCTAGTCAAAGAACGCTCTGCTCCAAAATTAGAAAATAATTTACTTTATGAGGCAACAAGAAAGAGAAAATTGAAAATGCTATTTTGATTCAAGGAAACATATAAAGCCACTTGGGACAAAAAACACTTTTTTTTTTGAATGTGGAAATATGAGGAATATGAACTTAAGATTCATAATAAAATAGTTAATTGCACTTCAAACCATGTAAACTTTGATCTTTAGTTTTAATTTCACCCTTGTTATTTATGTTAATATGTAAAATTGAACTTGAAAAACCCACTCATGAATTTTATTTTTATAACTTTAATTTTCTTTTTTACCTATTTGGTACCTAATGACAGAACTCTTGAAACTCGTTTATTATATTTCTCACTTACGACTTGGGCCGCACGAATTCTGGTTTCTCATGCTTGCTGTCAAGGATAGTCATGACCATAATATTAGATATATTGTCTCTTATCTGGAATACTGTGATACTAATTTAAAAAGCAGGCATTGAGATTTTAATGTGAAATTGTCTAAAAATGAACTTTTATGAGCAATAAATCTGCATCTTTGGAAATACATCAATTGCTACAAGGTGGGAGATAGATCATTATTTCTTGTGCAGAGTTTGGCATTTTTTTATCGATTAATGTTGCAACTACCAAGTTCTATGGAGTCATGTGAACTTTAAGAGGTAAGCCGCAATTTCTTCTGTAATATTGTATTTGCATTTTAACATTACTGTGAATAATATATTAATAAAAACGAAGCAAGTTCACAAATGGCTGCACTCTTGGACCGAAATTAATAGAGTATTTTATAATAAATAATGCAATTCAAATACATCTTAATACTTTTCAAAATAATCTATAAATTCAGAGTTAAAAATTTCATTTTAATAAATTAAAATCAGCGAGGAAGAAATATTTTTTGATATAATTTGCTAGGCGATATTGCTGATCATTCATTAATGGTAAGCAAATGAAAAGTGTGGGAAAATTCAAATACGCTCTTTTGAACAAAAGTTTTTGCATTGAAACTGTATTCCGGACAGGCGATGAAATGTCTTCTACGTCTACTAATACACTTCATTATTTAGGTATCCTTAGATTCCAAAATATCCTTCAATAGATTTTATTTTAAAATAATTTTAAAGTCTAAACGTATTTGCAACGCTTTCTGTTAAATTTTTAAAATATTTGTCTTTGATTGTGATGATATTTTTAAAACAATGTATTCTTCAATGCAACATTTAAAAAATAATTTTGTGTAAAAACAAAAGAAATCAATAGTTCGGGCTAAGACAACAAAAATAAAGTAAACCTGAAATAGATATAAAATCTATTTATGCATTATACTTGTTGTACCCTGAGGAAAATGAGAATGTATAATATTAATTCGAAAATGTTTTAAAAATAATAATTACCATGTTATAATGATATTTTCTATCACCATACATTAAATAGTTCCAAATTATTTCAGCACGAATGACTAGGTAACCCACTTCCCAACGCCGAGTGAGTCATTGTGACCACTTCATTCCCACAAATGTATTCTTATTGAAAGCTCTTTATTAGTGGCGAAGAGGCGGAATTCAATTGAGATAGCGCGAGATTCCGCCTGTGCGCAAAGTGAGCGTCCCCGCCGCCGCCGCCGCGGAAGCCGCGATCCATTAGCAGGGCTATGCTTCCGGGAGACACGAGGCTACCGGGAGGCCGGACCCGCCCACGGCACTGTCTCCCGGTGGGCGCGAGCGCGTGGGAGGGAGGGCGACCGCACAAGAAGTTGGCCTGCACCTCGCCCCTGTAGCCGCCGCTGCCGCTCTCTTATCTGAGTCCGTTGCAGGCGCGTCCCATTGTCATTCAAATTTCGGCGTCGCTCGACGCTCCCTCGGTCCCATGCCCGTGCCCGTCCTCGTCCAACCTTGTCCTTCCCTCTCCCCTGCCGGCGCCGCCCATCGTGCCGTTCTAACCGTTCTCGCCAGCCCGCCCGCCTGCGCGCGCCTCGTCCGTCGCCTGTTTGTTTTCGTCTGTCAGCCCCAACCACATCTCCATTGTTCGGGGTTTCTCTCGCAGGGTGTTTTTCTTCTAAAATTTTCTTAATTTTCTCTCTCAGCTCGTGTTTGTCTTTTGTCTTGCAAAACTATGCTTCTCATATCCATATAATTTTCCGGAACAGGCCTGTTTTTTTTTACTTTCTTTGCATCCGGCCATTTCCTTCCTTCATTTACTGCACATTTCAGCTGCTGCACAATACGTTGCTTTTAAACAAAACTAAAAGATTCGTGTGCTTAGTGTAAATCCCCGAAATTAAAATATTCCATTAAAAATATTTATGTATCTGAGGGAATGTGTAGAAAGTGGATATGGTGGATAGGGGATGTGCAGCCAAATATTGATGGATACAAACGAAACGAGCCTCATCCGCTCGGTGCTACGCAACTCTTCGTCGATAGCAAAAATCAAGGCTGTAATATGTGAACGAGCGCTCTTTATTTTGACAAAGCATTAGAGAATTTCGGGCCAGCACATGAAAATATTTACTCACCGTAACTTGGCTTATCTTCTCGGCGTCGCTCTTCGCTTGAGTGCGAACGCTGACTTCTGAGCTCCATGCGGCGCACCACCGTCTCTCTTGCCTCCGCTACGCTGTCACCTCCGGCCCCATTGTCACCGTCTGCTACATCTATTTTGGTCATAGATCATCATTCGGTATCATTTACAAAAGGACATACAATGCAGTTTCTCTTGAACACCATTTATCTCTATGGAGTCGTTTCAGTTTTTTCGAAATGGCGTTGCTCTGAGTTAATGATCCACATTGCCATCATTCTCTTTCATACCGATCATTTCATGAAAAATCTTTACAGGCCTCATCTTTGCTTCTTCATGAGTTCATTTCTGTTTCTCCTCTATTTCGTGGTCCTTCTACTATTTTTTGAAAATTCTACTATACTCTCATGTTTTCTCTTCTATTGCTATTTCATCTCTTCACTTATTTTTCTAGTATTCAGAAAGACGTTATATCTGTTTCCTAAAAAATATTGTTGCCTCTCAAGTATTTTTCATGCGCTATTTTATCTTTCTTTTCATAACTCCAGTCCTCTATATTTCTTGACCATATCCACATCTTTCTCCTTCCTGAATTCCCCTCCTGTACTCCTACAGATGTCTCCCGCATCCGTTTGCTCTAGCCTTTCCTTAGAAGCCATTTCTTCAACCTCCGTTTCCATCTTCTGCGCCATTACAGTATCTGCCGCCGCCTCGACTACTGCAGACACAGCTCTCTCTTGGGTCGCAGTATTTTTCTTGAAAACAACTGATGAAGTCCATAACAGAAATAAAGCGGGAAGTGTCTCAATACTTAACGCGGCGGCGTGGAAGAGGCGCTCGCGACGGCGGAACTAATGGCGGCGAGCGACGCGGCGGGAGCATTGCTGACCGCCCCCCGCCACACTCCTCCCCCTCCACGCATCGCCATCACGCCCTTTCACCCCGCATCTCCTTCCCCCCACGCCGACGCGGAGCAGCGCGGCCGCTGACTGGCTCTCCGCCTCTGAAGCGCTCCCGCATCAGTGGACTCCCAGCCTACCGTCTATGGGACGTCGTGAAACATCCTGAGTTTCTCTTTCCCATCGCTTCATTGTTCCAAAGAACTTGCAGCACATTGACATTTCCTATTGGAATGGCGTTTCTTTGTATTTACATGAAAGATCCCTTTCTACCGATCAATATTATGCTATTGAAAGTATATTTTCTTCAAATAATTCAAGACAATAATTAGAGTTTTCTTCTATTTCCTCGCTCAAAATTTGTGAATGCAATTTGCGTCGCAACATGCAATTTGCATTATATGTCGCACTCGACATGTTATCTTGGAGTAAACTATTTTTTTTTGGTATGTACACGTGTGTTTTTAGTATTTTATTCTAACAAAAACAGCGTATAGTCTCAGATACTATTTTATCATACCGTTACATTGTTTTCGTTATTATTAATCACCACTAAATCCTTATACTGTACTTGCATACCACCACATTTTGTGCATCCTACTTCTCTCGTATGATGATACTTTGCCTTTGCTATACTTCACAGTTGAGTTCCCGGACACCCACCCTCCTACATATCTCTTGATGTATCCGTCTCCTTGCGCCCCCCTTCACTTAGCCCCGGCGCATTCGTTCGCATGCCCTCCGCCGCGGCGTCTCCCCGCCGCCCAGGGCCCGGCCCGGCGCGCGCGGGCTCATTAGGCCAGAGGCCGGCGCCCCTCCGCGCATCTCAGGAAATGAAGTCGTTTTGTGGCGGCACAAAGATGGACGAGCCTCGTCGCCGGAAGCGTGTCGCCGCGTCCGCCGCTCCTTCCCGCCTTCATCGCCGCCGTCGTTGTCGCCCTAGCCGACGCCTTCGCCTTCCATCGATGCCACCGTTCCCACCCCCTCCGCTTCTTCCACCGCCCCCTTCCCTCCCCCCTGGCGTCTACTTCTCCGCATGCGATTGTGTCCCTATGAACGACACCGTCCCGCCATCGTCCCCTGACTCTCATTCGCCACCAACTCGCAGCCACTCACGATCTGTGCAGCACCTCCTCCGTCAGAGCCATTTCCATTCCTATCCCCGCTCGCTGCGTTGTGTGCCCTGCGCGGCGTCAGTGGTGGTGATGGCGGCGGCGTGCTGCATGTTTGCGCTGCCATCCAAAGCGGTCATTACTTTTTTCGTCCCCAGAGCGCGTCCCATCCGTTGCCCATCGCCGCTGCCGCCGCGCCTCACCCGTTCCTTCCACCCGCCGCCGCCTCTCGAGGACGTTATTTCATAAAGCCTCGTTTAATCCTGTGTCCCACATTGCCCGTCGCGTCGTGACGGTTCCCAGTCGCTTCCCGGCGGCGGAGACGGGGGCGGGGACGGTGGAGGCAGAGTCACTCCGAAGCGGTCCACACATCCACGCAGCCCCTCTGCGTATCTCAGCGGCCGCCCTGGAGGAAGACCCAACCGCAGGGGAGAGCAGCGTCTATTATTTTTATTTATCGTATGATTGTGGAGCAGCAACTGCCGGGCATCGTCGCTGGGATGAATTTGCCTCCCTGCTGGCGAGCGCTGTCTCCAGCGATTACTCGCCGTTGTCCGGGAAATGGCACCGGCGGGGTGAGGTCGTATTCGCGTTGTAGAGCAGGGAAGTCGTGCCTAGTAGCAATCGGAAATGCTGAGTTTACACTTAAATTCTCAGATTGTCTTGTTATGAAGATGCAATAAATAATAAAAAAAACTCTGAGAAAACAAATCTTTCATTATTTTGAAATTATCCTCATATCCATACCCTTTTGATTGCAAAATCCAATCCATGCTAGGTGAGAAATTTTCTCTTTGTTTAGCTCTATTTCTTCCAGGAAAGTATTACGCAGTTTCTAGAAAACGTTTATATGTTTATACTGGAATTGCAGCTGATCACGCAACGTATTGATGATTAGTTTTAGTTGATTTAAAATTTGCATTCTTTACTGACATACATTCCTTTACAAACTTCAGATTACTTCAAACTTTATAATATCGAAACCCGGATAATTTTAGAAACATTTGTTTCTTTATTAATTTTTTTTTATTATTATTTTTATTTTTATATTGTTTGACATTACATTGTTCAGTTTACATATTAACTGTGCAAATGTTTGATGGACTTAATCTATCTTATCCTAACTTAAACTAACTTAAAATTATACACATTACAATTATTTTAAAAAATATATAGCGGGAGAGGAAGCAGGAAGCACCTCAGATAAGTATTATTCCAGGTTTGCGAACATTTTATAGAATGAGTGAAGTGGATATCTGTTTTTAATTCTTGTTGGTAATTGGGGTTTTTGCCCAGTTTATAGAAGGATGATGCTTGTATTTGGGGAAGGTTTGTGTAGAAGTTGTGTGCAAGATAGGCTATTTGATTTTTTATTGTGTTTATATTCAAATCATTATGTAGTTGGTTGTTACTGATGAACCAAGGTGCTTTTGTGATTAATCTTAATATTTTGTTTTGGATCACTTGCATTTTGTTTAGGTTTGTATTGGCAGCGTTGGTCCAGATGGGGCAAGCATAAAGTAGAGTCGGCCGGATTATTGATTTGTAGAGTAATAGTGCATTAGATGTGGAGAGGTGGCTGTGTTGATTCAGTAAGGGTCGTAGTTGAATTAGTTTAGTTTTGGCCTGCTGAGTTTTTGCCTCTATATGTTGCTTCCAGTTGAGTCGAGTATCGAAGTTTAAGCCCAAATATTTTATTGTTTTATTTGTTGGTGTCCAATTAATGGTGTCGTTATTTATGGAAAGTGGAAGAGGGTGTGTGAATGGTTTTAATGTGAATATTTTTGATACAGATTTTGTTGGGTTCAACTTTATTTTCCAGATATTAGCCCAATTTGTAAGTAAATTTAAATGATTTTGAAGCTGTGATTGAAGAGTTGTTAAAGAGTTCCCTGAGATGTAGAGTGCAGTGTCATCGGCAAATTGAGCAGTGTTTATTTGTGCTGAAATGGGAATATCTGCGGTGTATATATTAAACAACAATGGGGAAAGTGGTGAACCTTGGGGAACCCCAGCAGCAATTTTCCTTGGATTAGAGCAGTGGCCTTCGACTGACACTGAAAAAGTTCTGTTTGTAATATAGCTAAGGATAACAAATAATAGATATTTGGGTGTACCTATTGAAATTAATTTAAAATAGAGAGCTGGATGCCATATTCTATCAAATGCTTGCGAGATGTCTACAAAAGCAGCTATGGTATGTTGACCCTTTTGGAATGCAGTGTGAATGTGTTCCGTAAGCCTTAGTAGTTGGTGGGTGGTAGAGTATTGTGATTTGAAGCCGAACTGATGCTGAGGTATACTGTTTGTTTTCTTGATATATTTGTTCAGTCTGATGAGTATTAATTTCTCTAATATTTTTGACATTATAGGTAGCAGGCTGATAGGTCTGTAATTTTCTGCTTTTGAGTGATTCTTGTTTGGTTTAGCTATTGGGTGAATGACCGAGTGTTTCCATATTTGAGGAAAATACCCTGTTCTCAAAACAGAATTGTAAATATTATTTAGAAAGGCAATGGCGTTTTCCGGTAGATTTTTTAAAATGATTGTATTGATCCGATCGTGGCCTGGTGCTTTTTTATTTGGCATATCCTTTATTATTTTTCTTATTTCATTAGGGGATATGAATTGTATTGGGTGGGGAACATTATATAGGGGAGCATTGAACATTTTCAGAATTTCATCGTGTTTGGGATCTTTAGGGGAATTGTTGGGGGTAAATGTGTCTACAAAGTGGGAGGCTAGTACTTCAGCCTTTTCCCTTGGGGAGTATTTTTTACCATCACTAGTTGCTAATGGGGGAATATTTGTTCTTTTTTTAAGAGTTTCTTGGTAAATTGCCATAGTGTGTTGTTTTTAGTACATAAGTTATTGATATAGAAATTGTATTGTTCTTGTTTATATTTATTAAGAATCTTTTTACAAATATTATTTAACAGATTTAGTTCTTTTTTAAAGAAGGAATTCTTAAGGAATTTCAATGTCTTGTTTTATTTTTTATACGGATTAAGGTAATTATATTAGATGGGAGCGGTTTATGTAGTATTTTGTTAGTATCTAAGATTTTTTCAATGTGACTGTTTGTACTGATTATTATGTTGTTGAGGGTCGTGATGGCTTGGTTAATTTCTTGGGGAGAATTCAGGTTGTGAAATGAAGGTATGGACGTTTTTACAATTCCTTTAAAGTACTTCCAATTAATGTTGTAAGTATTTAAGGTGTGTGGGGGAGATAGGGGAGTTTTTTCTACGTGAGTTGATATTATTACTGGTAAATGATCTGATTCTAATTCATGATACGTTGTAGATATGATTTGTGTTTTAATATTTGTGGCTGCTATGTCAAGTATGTCTGGACTTTTGTTTGGATCATATGGGAAGTACGTGGGTTCGGTTGGTGCTAATATGTTGAGATTTAGGTTCCTTTTTATGTGGTATAAGTATCTGCCAGCGGGATTCGTAGACCGACATCCCCATACGTTTGGAGTTTAGATCACCTGCAATAATGAATGGACTTGGTAGTTGTAATAATGTGGAGAAGTTGCTGTTATTGATTTTTATATTTGGAGGTTTATATGCAGTCACTATTATTAATGTCCTGTTATTAATATACTTTACATTTATTCCTGCTTTTTCGAGACCGGGCGTTGTGGTAGAGTAATCTGGTGATATGGTATGCTGTTTTTTATTAATATTATAACACCTCCTCCTTTCGAATTTTGTCTGTCTTCTTTAATGGTTTCCAATTTAGTATAATTAAATCATTATGGTGATACATAATTGTTGTTTAATGATACAGCAATTGAGTGTTGGATATTCTGTATAATTGTTGGTATTAGTGAATTTATAAAATTAATAATATGGTTATAAACTGAGTTATGTTTTGTAAGGATGGATTACCAATATTGAAGTTGTTGCAGTTTCTATTTGCGTGTTGGTTGTTATGTTGTTGCTGTTGATGCTGGTTTGTGTTTGTTGTGTTTCGTTGGTAGTTGGTATTTGTCGCCTTTGCGAAATTAGGTATACGTATTGTTGGTTGGAGGTAGTATTGGAAAATTTGTTCTATTGAATTGCGGCATAATAGGATTGTCCCCATTATTTCTTTTACTTTCCCACATTTTTCGATAGTATGGGCACTCTACTGATCTGAGGTCAGCCCTATGCTTCCCTAGACAAAGTTTACAAGTTGGGGGGGGGAGTTCTTTTGTTCACAATTTGCTGATAGGTGATCGCCTGCACAAAACACACACGAAATTGTATGATTACAGTTGTTTTTACTGTGTCCAAAGTATAAACACCGGTAACATTGAAGGGGGCCCTTGGATTTCTTTCTTCTTTCTGGTTTCACTATGTTATTACCTATTTGTTTTATTTCTAGAATATCCTTGATTTTGTGAGTTCCATCAAAGTCTACTGCCACTACTGGGATGGGAGAATTGTTTTTGTATAGTCGAGTAACGTTTGTAGCAGAATTTAATTTGCTATTGATTTCAGCTAAGATTTCATTTTCTGTGATTGAAGAATGAATATTTTTTATCGCTATGAGTATTTTTTACTAATTTTATCCGAATACGTATGAAATTGTTTTTTGGTGTCCAGAAAATATTTAACTGCTTTTCGGAAGTCGGTCACTGACTGGAATTGGATTCGAATCTTTTGATTCTTGAATTCTGTGGTGGAGTTACATGGGACGTTAGTTTTTATTTCATTCACGAGGGTAACTTGATTTTCAAAGTTTGTAACAAAAATAGGTGAGATTTTATGTTCTTCAATTAGATCCTCTGGGATCTCTTCGTTTAACCAACTAAATCTGTTTTTGATTTCTACATTGTACTGACTTTGTATGATCGACCCTGTCGAAGGCTGACTGTCTGCGGTTACACGTTTTAAGTCTCTGTTATCACTGTCGTTATCGCTGGCTCGCTTTCCTTGCAACATTACCTTGTTCTGATGTAGTTGGGTTGAAGCAGTAGTCTGTTGTGACGATAATCCGGCTCGGGCTGGCCTGATGATCCGGTCCCGAATTGGTTGTTGTTGATTGCATTTGGTTGCAGATGGTACGGAATGTCGGAGTATTCCATGCTGTCCGTGAAGTTCACTTTGCCTTCGTCGGGAAGCACTTCAGATGAACCTTCCGAATTGTATATCGAATTTAGGGCTTCGCTGACCATTCGCCCTGTGCTGGATATTTAAATCTCTGTATTGATTTTTCAGTCTCTCTCACTGTAATATATTCCGTATTATGCGGTTCCTCGAGCTTTATGTTATACGTGTTACTAAATGCGGGCGTATTTTCTTTCAAAAGTTCTTCGTAGTACATTTTAAATTGATCTATACATATAGGTTTTAGTGCTGAACGCTATAAGGTTGCGAGGACTAGGGTGTCTTTCATTTTCTTTTCTTCCCCTTTTCTCCTGTATTAAATACTTCTTTCACCTTCCTCATCTCTCACGCTTTACTTTCTTGATTTTCCTAACGGGAAAGGGCAGACAAGGCTCTATGGCGAGAGGGAAGCCGGCTTGTCTAGGGGAAAGTAATATAAATAAGTCTCTGGTCCTCCAGATTGGGGGTTAGGGCGTAGGGCCAGCTCCCCTACATCTGTAAAAAACACCAATGCTAAATATCCCAGTAATGAAGAAGGATTGTCCAGGAAATGACATGGCAAACGAAAACAGTGTATGAATATAGGCATATGGAATGTACAGGGTCTCAATATGAAAAGAAAAGAAGTGTTCGAAGAAATTATAAATATGTGAATAGAAATTGCTGTGTTGTCAAAAACAAAGAAAAAAAAGACAGGGAGTAGAATAAATAAAAGATCGAAATGGGAATATCAATTTTGGAGAAAATCGGCTGAACAGTTTAGCCGCTAGCGTTGTTCACAGACGGACGGACGGACAGACAGACTTTTCGCCGTCATTCGATTTTTCGGTGTCAGGATGTTCAGTGCCACAAACCGTGAATTCTGGCTACACCACGTGTTAGAGGATTTTTGTTTCTAAATTTAGCAATTAGATTTATCCATTTTTTTGTTACCAGAGCCCTGTAATAAAAGTTTTTCTGCCGAAAATTCGCCGTTTTTTTTTCGTGCAGCCTTACACAATTTTCTCTCTACTCCGTAGCGAGAAATAAATAATATTTTCAATTGACTTTTTTACACTGCACTGAAAACACGTTTTATTAAAGTAGTTTAGCCATTAAAAACGAGATATTAACTGTGAGCTGCGGCTTCGTAATGCCCTGCCCATTTTATCAAGGGGTTGAGGCTGCAGAGGTGGACGTCGCGGGCCTGTCGAGTTCTCCCCCCTCTCCCCTCCACCCTTCAGGGCGTAAGAACCCTCTGACTAGGATAAAGACCCATTCACAATGTAAACATGAACATAAGCATAACGCATAGACATAAACTTTAACGTAAGTGAAAGACTGAAGTATTCACATTCAACTTACCGTCAACTGCTAGGTCATTAGTCCCATAAGTGTAGTGCATTTTTCCTCGGGAGGTGGCGGCGGTCGATGGTGAGATCCGGCGAAGACCTACCGTCGGATTGCGTGGTTTTCCTCAACCAGGTATCTTCCACCAGCGGGCACCGCCCTAACCGGGACGCTAAGCTCCCGTCTGGTCTCCCGGCATGTGTGGTCGTGTACTGCATCTAAGTGTACGTGTAAGTAAGGGATGAGGATAGGTCAAAGAAGAGGAAGGAAAGATCACGTGCGGTCCGTGGCCCATGTTAGGATATTGCTCCGGCATTCGCGTGGTGTTGATCGTAGGAAACGGAAAAGCTACCGATCAGAGCAGCCGTGCGCTAGAATTCTCCTCCAGACAACCCCTGAATTGGAGATAGCTATCTAGCTAATGTAGAAAATCCTACCGTAGTCGTAAACTAACCTACCCTAAACTGACAGTTATTATTGCATAACTTTTAGAAACATGTGATTGTGGGGCTTCTTCATCCTAAAAAAAAGAGTCGGAAACAAAAAATATCGAGCACAAAACAATTTTGTTAAAAGACATTGCCTTGTGTATCGATATATAAAACATCGATGTTTTGAAAGCATCTATATCGATGTCGCATCCCTAGTCCGAAACCCGAAGGGGCTACTCTGACGAATTCGGCGAGCTTGGAGTCCCTGTCCACCCTCTAGTTCCCACTGCACTTTTTTGGTACCAACGTCATGGAGGTTTCGGAGGGAGGTTTCTAATCTTCTGACAGAGCAAGTATAAAGGTTCTAGCACTCGTATCACCCTGGGGGATACAAATGAAGCATTGATTGTGTGATAACTGATGAGAATATATAACGCCCCTCATTTTAAGTGGTTTTGAGGTTTCGAGGATGGGAGACCTACTTGCTTTTCGATCTATTTTCAATCTCCCCTCAGGGTGCAGGCACCTCTGGCTGGATAATGGGTTCTGGATAATTCAGAACCCGACCGCCAGGGCTTCTCAAAAACCTGGGTTGGGGGCACCCCATTTGTTTGCTACAACCTAGAAATGCTGAGGTTGGTTGAAGGATTAAATAAACTACAGTATACCCTCGTTAGCACGAACTCGCTTAACACGTATTTCGCCGTAACACGAACAAAAGTTTGGTACCGGCAATGGATTAAGGTAATACGGACATTTATAACAATCGGATAACACGAATTCCCATAATTTCGGTCCTTTGGAATTCGTGTTAAAAAGGGTTTATTGTAATTCTTCCGGAGTTGGAGCTAGGATAGAGGTCCTAGCACCTTACCCTGTGTGGTAAAACGAAACATTGATTGTGTAACAAGTGATGAGACTACATCAAGTACTTCCCTTCCAAATTTCTTCTGAGTTCACGATCACTTATTATGAGTCTTATCCACACGGAGCCATCATTGCGGTCTCTCTGCTGTCTCAGCGTCTCAACGACTCCGTGCCCACTGCGCCTCCAACATCCACTGAAGGCGGCTCCACACATTCGGTATTCGCCGATCACCTCGCCCAATTCCGAACAGCTGATGTGTTTGACGAATGTTCGTTTCCTTTGATGTGTTCAATAGAACGACACGCACTGAGTAGTAGTAGTAGTAGTAGTAGTAAACCCAATGTGGTCTATAACACCACATAAACTTGCTTCATCAGGGGGACAAATCCCCGCGGTCGGCACCTATGCCTTTTTGGCCTGTATCCGCACCCTCCACCAACGCGCAAGCACGCCGACGAGCTGATGTGCGGATCCAGCCGGAACCTAGTTTGCCCTCACGGCAACCTCGCCATACAATGCCTGGGTAAGGGCCGCCCTGTCAGCTCCAAGCTCCTAGCTTTCCAGACTAGTGCCTGGGTCAAAACAATACGCTACACATATGCGCTGGGAATAAGTTCCCTCCTCTTTACCCTCTTACAGCCACTGCCACGACGAAGCCGAGAGCCCAACTGGGGACCACCTGAACTAAGGTCCAGGCGGCTCGGAGCCCCCATCCCGTCTCCCCACTGCCTGCACCGCCAAGCTATCGACGTGGGCATCGCCGGAACCTGGGCAACCTGACGGGTGGTATCTAGTTTCCCGCCGGACTTTTAAAGTGGGATCTGGAATACTCCGAAAAGCATCCTTCGTCCGACCCTGTCCCAAGGTCGACGTGCCATAGGCTCAATTGGTGGGTAGCCGGGCGGACCCGACTACCAGGAGCTTAGGATCGCCTTCCCACTGCCTGCACCTTCAAGCTAACGTCGTAAGCGGCGTCGCGAGACTCAGGGTCCGGGTGGCCGTCTACGACACTCCACCAGAAACCACGATATCCGAAGCCATCGTGATCCCCTCCTGCGGGGAACGCGGTGGGTAGGGCGAGCACAGAATGTTCGCCACTCGGCGAATTGCAAACAACCCATCCACACTTGGGATTCGGCGAGCGCTTGCTCGCTACTCGCCGAATAATGAGTGTATGGAGCCGCCTTTAGAGACGCGCTGATCGACGTATCCCGAATGCATCCCCCGTGAGATGTAATCGGGATCCATTTCCTAAATCTCTTGCTGCGATCTCCAAAACGATACTACCTTATTGCCTGACAGATGTTATCTCGCTAATCGAGGGGATCGCCAGATTGCATTCCGTTTTAGGTCGTCCTCGTGAGAGAGTGAAAGGAAAAGATCATCGAGGCATCAGTACTTCGAAAACCACCCTTTTACTTTTTTCTAACTAACATCGATTATAGCATCGATAAGAAATTTCGGTATGAATAATTTTAAAATGTTTGTTCAACAATAACTTTCGAAAATATACCTCGATTTAAATATTTTTTCTTTTGCCTTAAAGGGCATAGAATCTTCCTGGGGTACTACAATAATTTCATGATTTCTAGTAATAAGGTCCAAAGAAACTGAAATAAATATTGAAGTGGTGCAACACCTTAACTGTGCAAAGTAGTGGTACCTAAACAGTACTAAGGTTTGTATACAAAATCGATATTTTCAGATGCATATGTCTTGACTTTAATCCCTATGAAATTAAAACATTTATTTTAATTGCGGGGGAAGCATTAATTTTTCTCAGAAACGGTTTCAGAATTTTCCATTAAATTTCCTGCTCAAAGATCAAAGGGCGCTTATGAAGATGGCATTAGTCCAGTTGTTATTACAATCTCAGAACTTTCCAAAATTTGAGGAGTTTAAGTTTTTTGAACCTCTCTGACTTATTCATAGTTGAAGCAAGATATTTTTTTCTTAATGCAAATGAGTTGTGAATATTAGCTGTTTAAAATATTTTTTACATATTTTCTCAAAATATTGGTTATTTTTGCAAAATTTTTAATCAAATCATGTCATTTTTCTGAAATATGTGTATACGATTTTCTCAAAAAACGCTCATTTTCCTTTCACCTTCGTTTACGGAGAGAGAATAATGCCAGTGCTATTTTCATTAAAACCGATGAATTTTTAAAAAATTACCCAAAATTGTACATGACCTGTCTTCTCTAGGATAAAGAGACGAACTTTTTTCTTTTCGTGCTTATCTTCAGCTTCCATGAAAGATGATAGGATGATAATATAATGAAGACACCATTATCTAATACTCCTTGTCCGATTTTTTATTTTATTGCATACTACTTACGTAATATGTAGAAAGCATTTCAATGCTGCGGCATAAAACGGTGATTTTTCGACAAATTTCGATAAATCTTGTTACTTTATATAGGGAATTACTTTAACACTTCTTGTACTTACACTGGAATCCACTGTGTGGTCCTTGTTACCGAAAAATTGGCTGGGAGCAAAACGTCTGGCTGTGTGCAACTCTAGAGCTTAAACCGTTCAAAGGATTTTCTCCAGAATTGAAATTCCTTCATCAACCTGGTCGAACTATACAGCCTTTAAATTTGAAACAGATATTTAGATCTTGGGGGGGTTATTTACATGAAGCTTCAACAGTTTCAAAATTGGTTAGAAAATGGCTCCAAATATTTTAATTAAATTTTTATTACCATTGATAAAGCAAATGACTTCAAAATGGCGGAAGTCTCATTTTCTTTAAAAGTCCCTGAGTTTTCGAAAATTGCAAAAGTTCAAAAAATTGACGGCGTCTTCTTACAACTAGGATATTGAAGACAGAGACTTCTTTCTGATTAAAATCTGTTTTTATGAAGTTCCAGCTTTATAGATGAAATTGTTTTTGAGATATTGCGGTTTGTGTGATCCCGTGCGGCGTAGTTGTTCAGTATTACATTTTCGCAACTTATGAAACAATATTTTCTTCTCCGGTATCGCTAAGCAAATGATTCTGAGCTTGCACAATATTTTATTCTATTCAATGGAAGCAATATCAATTTTCATTTATTAATATACAATGGGTAAAATGCAGTAAAGTCACTGAAAAAGTTTGCCAAAACAATCAACTTTAAACTTTATTTGCGAAGAAATAGTAAAAGCTTGGAGGTTGAAACATTGCAATCAGAAGGAATGTTATATTTATCAATCAAGTTTAATATTTTATGACCCGTAAACTATTCAGCATTAAAGCCTGGAATTATTTTTGAACATTAATTTTTTCAGAGAGAGAGAAGGGGAGAGAAAAATAAACTTCTGTTTGTGATGTCTGACAAAGATTAAATCATTCAGTTCCTATCTCTCTTTATGTCTCTGTCGGTCCTCATGAACCATTCCACCCTCGACTTATGAACTTGAGACCTCTTATGAGACTTTTCTCCAGGGTTCAAAATTACATAAATTTACAGGGAATGAAATACAAATTGTACGTATATTCACTATCGCACCCAGATTTTTTTCGGGAGGTGAGGACACTACAAGCTTTATATTGTCCAGGTATTATAAGTCCATATTACAAGTAATTACTTGGTAATGGAGGATTACTCCAACAAAAGCGCTCAACGCCCAACAAGGGTTAAGAGACGCGTTGCGTGAACAACGACGCAACAATCTTTTTTAACAAGTATTATAGTCCAGCCGACTTGATATTCTCTTATAAAGATTTTTTCATGTAAGCTGAATATAAAATGTATTTTTATTTGTTGACATACTCGTATAGTAAATATTTATATCGTAAACAATTGATACATTGAACGACTGCAGAAAAAAAACAGGAAATATTGATTTTCAACTTTTAAATCTCTCCAGAGTTTAAAGAACAAAATTAATTGGGAATTTCAGTAACGAGGACAGACAATGACGTGCAAGTGACAGCAGAGTGCCAACAATAGTCAAAATCTCTGCGAAGTGTTCTTATCGCAGGTAATATTTCTTTGATTTCAAATGTGAATAAATTTTATAAGTAATAATAATAATAATAATAATAATAATAATAATAATAATAATAATAATAATAATAATAATTTACGCACACACATGAATATATATATATATATATATATATATATATATATATATATATAAATTCATATGTAAATTTCATTGGTGTAATTTCTTTTTTGTTCGATAAACATTCATTGTTTCATAAGCTAATATAACATTTTGTCGTAATCGTTCTTCGTCTATAATCATCAAAGTTTCGTTTGATTGCTTCATTACAAAACTAATTTCTCCAAACGTGAAGAAGGGAATTTCCAAAGACAAGGTTCTCACTCTACTGCCTTCTGCCGCAGTCTGCTTCTGAACTGTTACATTCCTGGGTAAATGTGCTGAATTGCGCTTTAAAACCTGTTCTCACATTCTTTCGACGCTTCTTTCGCAACTCAGTAAAAACAATAGTCTCTGAGATGCATATATTGTTGAGGAGATGTGGACGTGTTAGGAAAATATAGATTTTCTGTTACATTAAAGTTATAAAGTAACTCTTTTCATATAAGTTTCTACAGTACTTCTTAAAAGCTCGAAATGCGGTGAAGCTCTATTTAGTTCTCTGTATGTATCCAAAATTCTTATCATTACCTTTTATCCACTGAAGCGTATTTTGTGTCCACAAGTAACTACCATATAAATTCATTCAGTTTTTTAAAGATCAAGCAACATAGTTTTATATCAATAATAGTTATTATATTCATTTTGATGGGTCGTATGGAACAAGTTTCCCGCCTTTTCGAAATTACAAACAAAAAAACATTTTCTGTCGTTACTGCTTACCATTTGAACTATTTTGAAATTAGATATTCCTCCCAAAACATTTCGCTATTCACTCAATTAATTCATAGAGTATGTTTATGAAGATACCAGATTTCCAGTTTTCAAAGTCTCTTTTAAAACTGAACCATACAGAAATATATACCGTTTCATAATTAAGATTAGTCCACATCGAATTCCCTAAAAACATCGAACTGCCGAAAAACTATCCTTTATTAGTTTGTCGTATCATCGGTGTCGAGTTTCTCTCAACGTTCATTACGAAGAAGCGAAACAGTAAGTCTGTAGTGTAAACTGCAATTAACCTCCGTGGCTTTCGATAGCACTGCCACGTAGCCTTTGCTCTGCTCCCAGGGCAATCCGCCGCCCGCCCGCCCCGCCCTGCGTGACGGCAAGAACTATTCACGGCAGTCACAAGGGTCTCCTACGCATGGGGCCTGCACATGTGGAGGAGGGGGACCCTTCAGCGGCTGAGCCCTCAGCAAAAAACCGCTCCCGCTGCCGCCCCCCCCCTCCGCTTCGCCCAGCACCTCTCTTTCTCCTCCGCTCCTTCGTCTTCTTCTTCTGCTCCTCTTCTTCCTTCCCGTGCGCGCCCGCCCCCGCCTCCGCCTCCGCCCTCGCCTTCGCCTCTTTGCTGCGGGCGCGCGCGGCAAAAACGCGTCGGGCTCCACACACACATTGTGGCGCGCGGGAGCCCGCCCGGCCTGCTGCTGCAATTCCCGAGGGGCCGGGTGGCGTGTCGGGCGCTGGCTGAGCTGCGTAGCGCGGACGGAACCGCCGGCCCACCCGCCTGCCCTCCTCAGGCCGACGCTCTTTCGCTCAGTCAACAGGTTGTCGCCCCACGCGCGCCCGCCCGCGCCCAACGCTCGCTCGCCACATCGACCTGCGCCATCGCGGATCGGATCGCATCGCATCGCATCGCATCGCATCGCATCGCATCGCATCGCATCGCATCGCATCGCATCGCATCGCATCGCGTCGCATCGCATCGCATCGCATCGCATCGCATCGCATCGCATCGCATCGCATCGCATCGCATCGCGTCGCATCGCGTCGCATCGCATCGCATCGCATCGCGTCGCATCGCGTCGCATCGCGTCGCATCGCATCGCATCGCGTCGCGTCCCATCGCGTCGCAATTCATCGCATCGCGCTGCTATGGACTGGGCGCCCCCGCGGCGGCGGCGCGGTCCGTTTACTTAGGCGCGGGACGTCGAGCTTTGCCCGTAGCGGGAGATGGACGTGATAGACGCGCCCAGAAGGAAGTGCAGTGATGTGTTTTCCGGGCGGCCGTCCACTGCGGGAGCCGGAGAGCAGTCCGAGTGATCGCCGGAGCAGGGCAACGTGAGCAATCCACCCCACGCGATGGACCTGTGGTGCGACGAAGGCGGAGGCGGCGACGGCAAGGGCCACGTCGGCGACCAGGCGAGTATCATTGAAGAGATAGGCAGCGCGCCGTTTCTAATGCCTAGCGAACTTATAAAATGTAATTCCAAAAGCGGCGACAAGCCCGAGCGCTCGTCCGGCACTGACATGGCCGCTCTAGTGGTGCGCAACAATGAAGACAAGACCTTATCTGATGGATTAGCCTTCGATCGCGTACGTGATTTCTCGGAAATTGTGCGTTACGAAATCGAATCCAGCAACAATCAAAAAGCGACGATCAACGGTGAAGCCATGCCGCGGCAGAAAGAAAGTGGGTCTGTTTCGCAAGGAAAACCTCCCTCGCCCGCAGCCTCGACGAACGGCGCCGATGACTCAGGAGAACGACAAAAGTGTGGGCCTGGCATTCCGACGGCTGATATCCAGGAACCGCCGGAATATGGCCGGGAGGCGACGGCCGCCGCCGTCGTAAACGAGCTGTGCGACGGCAGCGGCGCCGCAGGAGGCGGCGAGGCGCCGCGGGAGGGCGACGGGGGCGGCGCGGAGGGCGACGCGGGCGCGCGGGGCGGCGGGGGCCGCGGGCGGCGCGCGCGCCCTCCCCCGGCCGTGCCTGCCAAGCCCCGGCGCGTCGCCCCGCCGCCCGCCACGCCCCCGCCCCCGCCACCCCCGCCGCCGCCGCCCCCGCCCCCGCCGCCTCCCGCGGCGCGCCCGCAGCCCACACCCACCGCCCCTGCCGCTTGCGAGACCGGCGCCTCCGTCACCGCCGACGCACAGCAAACAACCCAACAGCCCTCGCGCCCGCGGTCGCCGCCGCCGCCGTCGCCACCGCCACCGCCACCGCCGGAGCTCCCGCCTTCGGGTGATAAGATTGCGGGATGTGACGTAACCCCGGAGGAAACCGACGCGTCCGAGGATGCGGAGGGCCGCCCGCCACGCCACGCAGACGAGGACGGCGGGGACGACGGCCGAGTCGCCAGTGAGGAGGAGGACGTCGCCGCCGCCGAGGACGCCGACGGCGAGGCAGAGGCCCACGCCGCCATGGACGCGGCGCGCAGGGCTCGCGCGGGCCACCCTTCCACCAAGCCCATCATCGTCGAGGAGCACCGCAAGGCCTCGTTCCAACACCTCGCGCAGCCGCCCAACGGCCTCCTGTCAAACGGCGGCGACGCGCCTGACAGCCAGCGCCACGCGGAGCTCGCCTCCTCCACACCTCCGCCTGGCAGCACGGACACGCAGACGTCCTCCGGGCCACGGGGGAAAGAAGGCCGCCAAGAGACACCGCCCACGGCGATGAACGGCTCATCAGATCAAAACGGCAGCGAGCCTTGCAACGATCGGCCACACCCACCACCCACCACGGGTGGCGTGGCGGAAGGTGACAGCCCCGACGTCGACCCCAGCGGCCCAGCGAATCCAGCCCATCCGGGAGGCTGCGGCGCCGAGGGGAGGGCGTCGGAAGCGGCGGCGGTCGAGCGACCGCCGCGTCCTGTGGCCGCGGACGGCGCCGCGACGCCCGCCGCCTCCGAAGCGCTCGCGGCGCGGAACGGAGTGGACGTCGCGATGGAGGGCGACGGCCCGCGGAGCGCCCCGGGGGCCAGCTGCAACGGGGAGCGCGAGCGCGGGGAGGAGGACGAGGAGGGGGATGGGTTCAAGGCCGCGGCGGAGGCTGCGCGCCACGGCGTGGGAGGGGCGGCCGGGGAGGCGCTGGGGGAGGCGCTGCACGAGGCGGTGGGGCGGCGCGACGCCCAGCGCGTCGCCCAACTGCTGGCGCGAGGCGCCAACCCCGATGCCCCCGACTGGGCGGCGTCCGGCGAGACCCCGCTGCTGCGCGCCGCCGCCGGCGGTGACCTCGCCTGCGTCAGGTGAGACCTTCAGCTACCAGCACTTGCTTTTTTGTTTTTTAAGTAATGCATTCATTTGTTCGTCTGAGCATTTCGTTCGTCACACAGCTATAGATTCTGTGGCGATTTTTATTAGCAAGCTACAGGTTTATTTTTGCCCCGGCCGGGAATCGAACCAGGGACCGCTCCACAGAAAGCTACTATGTAGTCCATGAGCCACCCTAGGGGCTATTATTATTATTATTATTATTATTATTATTATTATTATTATTATTATTATTATTATCATCATCATCATCATCATTAATAATATTAATATTGCATCTGGAATGGTTCATGGGCAGCGTACTAGCTTTCCGTGCTCAACAGCAACCTCTCGACATATTCGGCATGGTTACTGCTTTACTGTGCAGATTTGTAATTCACAAATGAAGGGTTCGTGTTTAAACATGATAACCCACGTGGAACGTTTGCAAGATAGAAGCAACAGAATATTTTTGGTATAAGTAAATGGGATACATAAAGATGACAAGAGCCGGGGGATAATTATGCACCATAATTTAAACTCTTTGAGAATCACAGCGCATGGATAACAGATTGAAGCGTACGAAAATGCTAATATCACAGAAACTATAACTTTGAGGGTTTCTATCTTTTACTCCCAAGCCCTTCAAATACCTGGACTTCTATAAAACGGTAGCTGCGAAACTTCACGACAGTTTACAACGAAGTGCCAATGAATGTATAGAAGCATTTCATGCAACATATTATAGAGAGATTTTTATAAGAAGGGGCAGCTTTGACAGCTATTGCTTGGCTTCGGCTGACAGCATAACTGCGGGTAATGTCCGTACCCTCACTTCGTCCATGCGTTCGTATAGTTAGCTCACAAGTAAGTTGTTTTCATCACCACCTCTTGCAATGCCTTCGCTCTACATGACATTCATTTGTTTCTCGTCCTGTCAAACTGGTCCCTTCTGAGAGTAACTCCTCTACATCTTATATTCCCATCGGAAGTATTTACCTGAACCTTACTATACCAGGATATAATTATGACTGTAGATTATGACAATATTCAGGTGTAGGAAACAAAGCACATAAATCGTAGGTGGAAGTTAAGTGTGTACGGTTTATCACTCAATTTGTGAACTGTCACTTATGAGGGGATTATTAGGCAATTTGAGACCAAGTTCAGGCTAATGAGGAAAATGACTTGATATAGAAAACAGTATACAATGTCCGCCTAATGATATCATTTTCTTTGCGAGTTCGGACACATTTTTATTTTAAATAAATTATATTCGAAATGTTACTTCGTACTCATTGTCAATGCCCCAACTCTCTAGTTTTGACGTCAGGTTGTATCATTTTTGTGTTACGCAAAGTGTGAACAGCTCGTTAACAGAAAGCAAATGTCCCGCCTGTGTATCCCATTGCTTTCGATTTTCCTGAATTCTCACGTATCTTTGGAATGCTGGTGGATGGGAAAAGGTAATAAGACCTCCGTGAATCAAAATTCGATCCACTTTCACCGGCGGAACAAATCCATAGTAACACAGTAGCAAATAGACTATCTATTCTCAGTGTTGAGGCTTTAGGTATGTGAGTACCAAGATTTAATTTCCATTGAAAAAATACGATATAATCCAACACGTTGATGGAATAGTGCATAGTCCATGGCCTACTTGGTATTTAATTTTGAACTGTGATATCACGACCGCTGAAATCTTCGATAAGAGAGGACGCATGACAAACGTCCTGATATTTGTAGAAAACAGGGAATGTTGGTTAACCACTTAACATGTATCTAAATATTTTCTAAATTATTAAAACGTTTGCTTGAATATGAGTAGACCCTTTTAGGGAGAAGAGGAGAGATTTCAAAACTATTATCAGACAAACCTTGATGTGCATATAAGCAGGGATGCCCAAGGAGTGGGGCAGCTGGGGCAAGTTGCCCCAAGTCTCAACTTAACTGAGGCACCGAAAATGTGTACAAAATTTATTTCCTTCAATACTTTTTTTCAAAAAAAAGTATTTAAGTGTAGTTGAAGAATAATTAACTTCAAAACATAATAATAATAATAATAATAATAATAATAATAATAATAATAATAATAAATGTGGGGAACTTTGTTTGAAAAAAGGGGCCCGCGTAGATCTATTGCCATAGGCCCCTCGTTTTCTCTGGGCCCTCTGCATGTAAGGTTGATCACATAACTGAATTCGTGATCTCTCTTATTGTTATCTTGTGCGCGGTCTGTATTGATATTACTACTTGAACTCGGTCTTTCTGAATGTTTTAGCTTAATGGGCTAACTTGAATGGAATTATAAAACTCTGTCCAGGGAACTGATGACATGATCTGAATTAATTTCTGTATGTTCTACTTTTTTCCCTCTTTTTTATTTTACCAATGTATCTTGATAGTTTTATGAAACTACTTCTGTTTCGTTGATTTCCTGGATTATGATAATGCAAATTTTTTACAATTTAAAAAATGAAGAATACAAATGTATTCTCATTAATAAAAGTACTTCATCAGCAGTGATGAACTACTTTGTCATTTCTTGTTTTCCTTTTTCATTGCTGATGCTCGCAGTCTAGAAACGGAAATTTAGAACTGACATAAAACATCTGTAAATGAGTACGAATGAAAATCATCTATCAAACAACAAGAAAAGCAAGTAAGTTTTTCGAAGCCGTTTAACTAAGTAAATGGAGTGTCAATAGGTTTATTTCGTGACATGTTTAGGAATGTATCAGCTGCTCGAATCTCACATTCACCGACTTTACGACTGACCATTGGGGCAAAGTGTTAACGCCATGATTATGACTAGCACTTGCTTTGACGACATTTATTACCATTGGTCTTTATTGGACGGAATCTAAGAAATCAATTACGCTTAATTTCCAATTTCGGTTTCTTTGTCAAATGAACTACTCTAGATTTAATGTCCCTGCATAGTGTCAACCACAAAAAGAAATACAAAAATCGATCTTTATCTGAGGCTTAAATTAATTCTGGGAAATGTAAAATGATTTTTGCTCCTTGAATCATTGTGGTTTTGATAGTGATAAAGTTACTAATGAAAATAAACTTTGAATTGGGATTGTTAGATGTGGCATGTTTTCTTTCGCATGGAGAGAACCAAATGACTCACAACAAAAGAGAAAACCATCTTGGTACAAACATACCATTATAGATTGGATTTTATATGGACTAGGTTCGTGATTAACAGGGTTCGGATTCTGATGAAATGTCATGTTTTCATTGGTAGTACATTCTAGACGTAGCTAATTTGTAAGTAAATGTTTATCACGATATACAGGTGAGAGAAATGTTATTGGGTCATGTTTTGGTGGTTTTTTGCCAGTTTTCAATGTTTAGATATTTTCTGAACGTTTACGTCTTTTTTTAAATTTTTACCCATTTTGTTTCCTTTTTGTGCTTTTTGTTAGAGAATGTTTCATGAATTTACAATGACACGCTCAAACAAAGTCTGTATTGTGTCATTAGTTCATGACGCAATTCACGAATGCAGTAGACTCCGTTTTCGAACTTTCAAAATTACGAATTTCCTGGAACATTCAAAACTGACAGTTGGAAGTTCAGAGCTCAGGATTACATTTCCTCCTAAAATAAAGAATTTACATTAAATATAATTTTGTATAAATACATTTGATTTAAAATGGAAAAATTGATTGAATAAATAATCATATTCTTACAAATTGTCTTACTGTTTTTTTTTAAATTAGGTAATTTTCCCCTTATTTTAAGTCATTTTCAAAGAATTTTTAGGTCATCAGAATCCGAGAATCATCAGAATCAGAGCCCCGGTGATTAATAATGTGGTAATAAAATCTCTTATGCAGTCTCGTGCGCTCACGAGATTTCCATCAGGATTTGAATCATGGTAGGACAGCAATAATACTTAATTATTCGCATTGAAAATTAATTGAAATCTTTGTTACATTGCAGCCTAATTCAATTACTTATTGGGTATTTTGTAAGAATAACATTATGAAGAAGTACTTGTAAGCATTCTACGCTCTATGCAAGATTCATGATAAGGTTTCTACCTTCTTCGTACAGTTTAGGCGCTAATGTTGTTCACATAGGGTATTGCACCACTCCATTATTTAACTTTGGGTCCTATGAAAAAAATATTATTGAACTGACGTTGTTCCACTAAGAGATTATTAAGGCAAAGGACTAATAATTTAAGTCAGCGTATATTTGCGAAAGTTATAGATGAACATATATATATATATATATATATATATATATATATATATATATATATATATATATATATACGAAAGAAAGAAAGAAAGACGAAAGAAAATATCTTCACATCGAAGGCTGTTAAAAATGAAAGTAACAACTATTTATCTCTAAATAAATAACAAAAAATTCAATGTTTTGTATGTAAAAATAGTAATATTAATAGCAGCAAAAATCTTCTTATGATTATCAGTAGTAGTGAGTGTGTTTGTTTAATATATGCGACAAAAGGTATTCCCCCTCCCCTACCGTATACAAAGTAGGCGCGCAACAGGATATTCTTTACCATAACTATGAAACACAAAAGATTTTGAAAATAAACAATTTCAACATGCAACTTATCTCTCCCACACAAGATGTATTTTCATGAAAGAAAAAGTAAATAGTAACTTATAGAACAGGAAAGTGAAATCTGCTTCCTGCAAATGTTACGGTAATGAATAGAAACTAAACTCCCTTCTTCTTTCATCACTAGCAAAATACTGCATAGTGTTTTTTGAAAAATGAATGTGTGTGCCATATATCCTCAAACAGTGATGATTCAATAGGCTAAAGTGAATAGTCTGTTTTCACTAATTCTGTTTCGACCACAGGTTTTTATTCTTTTTACATTACGCACAGTCCTGCCAGGCACACGCACTCTCTTAAAGGTACGGAATGCTATTTGAAAATTCGGGGAATCTAGTGTTCTGATCACGTGTGTCAGAACAACCTTCCTCATAATAATTAATAAAATCTCTAGGGTGCATTCGGGTTCACTCTCTTTACAGTGAAGAAACGTATATACTGCATAATCATTATATAAATTATAAACTTCTCAACAAACACTACGTTAATTTATATTGACAAAACATGCTATTTAATAAAATAATGATGAATTGATGTAGCCTTTGTTTACGAGGAAAATGTGACATGCGTTTTTTGCTCTCTGGCGGGGAGTACTGCGATCACGAGGCAGGCGAGACCACGCTTTGAAGCAAGGGAGGAGGAGTAACGTAACGTCTTCTATCCCTAGCGAGCTGGGTTCAGTACATGATCTGCGAAGCCTTCTCCCCGGTCGCCGCCCGCCGCTGGCCCAGCGAATAAGCTGCGCGCGCAGCTCCGAGTCCCAAGGAAGGTCCGAGGTCTCACAGCTGGGGTCGCGCAGTGGGCCGGCGCAAAGATCGCAGTAGAATGCACAGTGGGTGCAATATTTTTGATCAAGTGACATACGGTTCATCGTAAATTTAATTCTCAATATTCATTAAATTCACTTTATTGCTTACCCCACCAGTGCTGGGGTTGATTGGGTTGAATGCACGCCACTGAAAAAAAAGAAATGTTCTTCCTTCACACATTGGATTAAAAACTCAGGTGTTTGTCGTTTCGCAACTCTAGTCACACCATCAGACAAATAATGGAAAGAATGAGTAGAAAATAAACACTAGAGATACAAGAGATAGTGAGACAAAATGGTTTTGTATCTAGTAATTGTCGAATGACATCTTGTTTCATCGAATGGTCGTAATAATAATAATAATAATAATAATAATAATAATAATAATAATAATAATAATAATAATAATAATAATAATTATTATTATTATTATTATTATTATTATTAACAGTAGTGTTAGAATGTTTAGAGATGTCGTAATACAGACGAATATCAAGAAATCAACTAAAAAACGAACAAACGAGAATCTTTTAATGTGAAAAACGTTCACATTTTTTCTCATTACGCCTAGCGTGATCATTGAGTCCATTTTTAAATGCAACACTGATCTCATTTTTTTTCGGAAGGTCTGCGGAAACCGCAAACCGCTCGTCGGAGAAGCCCGCGAGAGTAGGGGAATGACGACGCCAGGATAAGATTAGAGGGTATTCCTGTGTGGTGGGCGAATTTGCGCTTGATCCTTGCAGGAATGCATTCTACCTCTGACGCAGGGCGGGATACAGTCTAGTGACGAGGCATTGTAGATCGTATAAATTAGTGGTGTCACAATAGCACATACTTTCTCACTTAAGCGTCCCATGTTCTATCCAGGAAATTAATTTAAAGAAAAAATTTGAAACGGATTTTGAGAATTATATATTGCATTAATTTCAATCAGAAATTATGCGAAAACTACTCGTTTTTTCAAAACATTGTACATCACATTTTTTAAAGAACTGATCATTTAAAACAGTTTTCATTTAAAATAAAAATCTTTATCTCCAATATTGTACTTTTGCAATGATAACTTTTTTGCAATTTTCTAAAATATACAGTTCGCTGGAAATGGGACTAACATACTTTTTACCTGTCTTTGACACATAAAAAAGATGATTTAATGAAAAAATTAGAGCCGTTTTCCACAAAAAAAAAATAGTTGCCTCAATTTCACGCAAAATTTCGCGAAACGTCTCATATTTTTGAAATATTGTACATGGTGTTATTTCAAAATCTGGCCTTAAGGACAGATTTCATTTACAGCAAAAATGAAATCTGTGCCATTCTTTTAAGTGCACTTTATCCTATTTGAGGATGAAGTTTAATTAAAAGTATTTGAACTATTTTTGAAAACATTTTGAATATGTAATTGAAGCTTCTTGTAAATTACCTCCCAAAATCAAAATACCCGTTTAAAACTAGCAGGCTCTCGAGTTTCTTTGTATCGATCGGGGAATATCAATATTTGGTGAAAAGCTCCTAAACGGATTAGGCACTAACATTGACCAAAGGCAGATGGACAGATTGATGTTTTTCCGTCAATCGATTTTTCGGAATCAAGGACCCAGAAAACTGATTCTGACTACACGTGTGTAAGAGGAAGTTATTTACCACTTATATGAATAAGATTTAGCCACTTTTTATTTATCAGGCCTGGCAATAGTAGTGGTTCTGTGGAAAATTCGGCGTTTTCCGGCAGCCGCATGATTACAATGCTTTCCCTTCGTACGAATTTTACACATGTCAAAAAAATTCGTTAAAATAAATTGTATCCATTACAGCAGTCTTAAGTGGCGTTTATCTCGTTGTCCCTGAAAACATAAACAAAACTTTTATATCCTTGTGAATTACAAAAATTAATTTCATTATTAAGTATTTTAATTCACTCTACTTCTAAAATATTAGTACATCAAATTGAAAATGACAAGAAACTTGAAGAAGCACCAAAAATTACCATGATGAGTACATGTTACTCTAAGACAAATGTATTATCATGAGCATTTTGAATAAATTCGTTAATTTATTCTCGTCAAAGTTTGGAAATTTTTCGCCTAAAATCATCTGACAGCATTTCAAAAATCCCTTCATCATATGGAAGCTACAATAGAATAAAAGATAAAATAATGAAAATGAAACCTAATTTACCAAAACAAACATTTTCTGATCAGTTATTGTTGCCCTTAAATACCCACATTTCTTTAATATGTGTCTTTTTTAGCATTGAATTAGCATTATATTCACTAGGTTTATAATTTTTTATTTTTTTCAAAAAAACTCCAATATTACTGCATATCTTCATTGACACCTTTCATATGACGTTATTTCCTCCATTCACAAAATTAATTTTCATAGAGCAATGCCTACTACTGAGGAATTGAATAGTTTGCTGCGCAACAGATCAAAATGCCGATCAAATTATCGTCAGTAACATACACTTCCTCACAGAAATGTTTACAATGCATTATTCGGTATTACATGTTCACGAACAAGAAGTTATTTTATTTTTGTATCGGGGAAAACAAAATTTGCAAACAATGAAATGATGACAGCAGAAAGGGTTATAACTTAATTTGGAAAAAATGTAGAAATGGATAAATAATGCATGGCCCTCGAGAGTAAAAATGTTTTATTTACTCGTGAAAATTAGCCCCGTCGATTCCTATCGTCGCCTTGGGGACCAAACTTTCTTTTCGTGAATAAAATCATATTTTACTCTCTTATACTATGAATTACTGATGTCGCATTTCACATCACGTTGAGATTTCTCAACCACGTTTCCCGAAAAGTTACGTAAAAATGCCTTCAGGTTGTTAATAATGAGAATGCCACGAAGACACAGCCACGACGCTTCTTGTGTTTCATGGGTGCGCTGCCGGGTAGTGATGCGACATCGGCAGCAAAACACTGATGTTGCCAAGCATCAATAATCACAATTAAATATCGATGCTAATTATACATCGACCAAATACTATCGATGGTTTTAAACGAAAAATTCGAAACATCGGAAAAGTTATAAAATACCTCTCCACGTGCGAAATGCAAGGAAAGACGAAGGAAATACCAGCCCAGCAGGACCATCTCGGGCGCGGGGTACGAGTCTGCTCGATGAAGGTAGTACAAATCCGTTCGTTTGGATCGAACACATAAACCGGGAGCGGTACCATCATTATTATCTCTTTTTTTTTTAACTTTTATAAAATTGTGATTATGGGAATCTTTCAACCACGAACAAAGCATCGAAAACATGTATAAAAACATTGTAAAAATGTCTAACTCAAAACATCAAAGTTCAAAAATATCGGATTGAATACATCAATGTTTTTATAGAAACATCGATTTTTTGAAAATTTGTAATCGATATAGGAGTGTCACATCGATGTCGATGTTTTCAAAACCTTGATGTTTGTATAAAGTCATCGATGTATTTAACATGGACTTTTGAAGCAGATGTTTTTCAACATTGACATTTTGTTTTCGATATTTTTACGTGTTCGGCATTTGCACAGGGAAAAGAGTTCATCATATCAAAATTCTGTAATAATTTTCAAATATCCATAAATTGAATATACTTCAGACGAAAGTGACCAAGAGTGAAAAATTAAATACAATTTTTTGAAGCAATTTTTGTATTATCGAATCACATAACCCAAGTTTGATTAATAGACCTGATTTTTGACTGTTTTGCGAGTTAAATCTAATTTAAAAAGTAATAAACAGACCTCTTTCAAATTAACCACCTCCCTCCAGTGATCTTCAATGTTTACTGATCCAGTTTTAAAAACATCCATGTTAAAATAACATGAATGGTTTTGGGTCGATGTTTTATTTACATTAGGGGTTCCTATAGGGGGTCGGTATCAGCCTCTTGGGGGTCGATGAAATGTTGAAGGGGGTAAGTAATGATCCAAGGGTCAATTGGGGGCCCTATAGCCAAATATGAATCGGCGATTGATAGGTAGAATCAAAATTCTATTGATTACATAAAAAATATATGAACTTGATAATTATTTTTTGATAAAGAGCAACAAAACATAAAATAATAAATTATAAATTCACTCATCTTTTGCACTCGTTCATTCTCAGGAATAGAGGCGTAGCTAGGCTGGTGCAACTGCTGCACCGCACTGGTTATTTTCTCCATTTCTTATTTTCTCCATGCTTATTTTCTCCATTACACCAGCCACATTATTCTACCTATCGGATTTAAAATCCATAATTTCATAATTATTGCAGATAGGAACCCCATTTTGATTTTTGCACCTGGGCATTTCAGAACGTGGTTACGCAACTGACTAAGAGTGTTTAGATAACTCAACGAATTATAATTATGTTTTGACAAGGACATTGTATCGCGGAAGAAAATACTTCCTCCTATACTCGTACACACTACAGAAATGGTATGGCCAGGGAAAAAACACTATCAACATTTGTAACCATTACACAACGATGAAGATTTGAAACTCAGAAGCGAAAGCGACTTTGATTATTGTAAATCTAGATTTTTATCAAAATATTGGTTACTTAAAGACAATTTAAAGACTTAAAGACATTTATAGACCAATCTTTGTGTTTCGATTACGTACGAAATGTTATTACTAGGGGCAGATTTTGATGACCTAAAACATCGCCAAAAATGATCAATAAAATGCTCTTAATATTCTTAAAAAATGCACAAAAACCAAAGTAAAAGGACGTATTACCAAACCAGTTCGGACGAACAACTCAAGCTGTTGGATACGTTACTGATGTAATCGAGTCATCTTTCATTCGTTCGAGTGAACTCAGCTTGCAAACTTTTGGTTTGGACTGCGGAAATCTCTGTCTTTATTTATTCCGTAATCGGCCGAACCGAGAATGGCGCTGATATACGTCACAAGAATTACATACTCACAACGGCTGTCAAAACAATTTCTGAGCGAACAAATCGAACAGGGTATAGAGTCGTTTCTATGAAGAACATTTGTTGCATCTCGTAAATATTATTTGAAGCAAGTACCATTAAAAATGACATTAAAATCGAAGAAATCAGCAAAAAATGCATAAAAAATGACGTAAATGGTAAAAAAATTACATTAGTCGAAATCGAAAAATGCAAAAAATGACCTATAAAAATTGGTCATTTCTTTTTGTCATAACATAAAATGAATTTCTAAACAAATCGGCATCGTTCTAAAGTCAAAAGAAAAAAACAACAAAACATTTCATTAGTATCCGCCGCCTAGTTACAAGGAATAACGTAAGGGGTCGATGGAGCCGGGGAAAAGGGGTTGATGTACGAAAAAGGTTTGGTGTCGATGTCGCACTCCGGCTGCCGCCTCGGGCGACGCGCGGGCGCGGAAGAAGCGCTAACTCGCTCGAGGTTCGCTCGTCGCGTCGCGCGCGATCGCGTTGCGGCTGAAGAGAAGGACGAGGAGGAAGAGGGGGGGGGGGGCGCTGAGGCTACTACTGCGCCGCGCAGACAGGCGCTCGCGCCCGGGCCTCGTGACCTCGAGGCGACGTGAGTGAAGTTGGGGGGGGGGAGCGTCACGCACAGTCGCCCGATGTGCCTACGCGGTAGGCTCGCGGCCGACTTGGTACTCATGGCCTGCTTGCCTTCGGCAATGGGGATTCGGGACGGATCCATTTGGACACAGACGTGCTGGGCAAGTTATTAGAACACCAACAATTGGACACACAGACGTGTGCAAATTATTAGAATATTTTACCAATGTAATGTTTTCCCCCTCATTTAATAGAAAAAACGCTTTACCTGTGTTTTTTATATGTAAATATAAAAATTATTTTACTATATACTTACATATAAACTAACGTAGATGGACAGGTAGAGAGAGGGGGTGTCAACCAGAGATTTTTATTAGCTGGGCTGTTAGGTAATAAAAAAGTTACTAAACCAAATATGTGAATTTTTAGATACCTTCGCCCAAAATGCATCGTTAACATAAGAAACTGGAATACGTATTTTATCTCAAGTACATATTTTTTTAATCTTTGTGGCTTTTAGGTTACGTATCTAAAGTATTATTTACACATTTTATTGAAATAATTGTATTAGAATCCAGATATAAAAAAAGCAGCCAACACTTTAAAGCACACACGTGTGTAAATTATCACAACACCCAAGTGATTCAAAACGAATTGTAACCGATGTAAATTTGGCCTTAAAAATCTTTCAGTAGTGCAAAAATATAAAGGGTTGAGAAAAATTATTGGGACCCGGAGATTTTAACAAACACGAGAAAAAATGTAAACAAGCAAGGAGAGTACGGCTGAAACCCGGACAGGTGTGTGTGGAGAAATCGGGGTAAGCCAGTCGCGAATACAATCCATCGGCTTCGGGGTCTCATCAGGATATGTGTAGGCGGTGGGTCGCGAGCGAAACTCAGACACAGTCCTCGACAGGGCAGATAGAGACGCTCCCACAGCTCTCCTGCGTAGAATTGTTCATGCCCCCTGGTTTGTCCCTAATTCGCAAATTCATAAACAATTACAAATCATTACAATTCATGAATATATTAAACATCATAGTCAGCTATTCTTTGAAAATTTACCTTCTTTACACCATGCCCAACTTTTTAATCTCGGTCGCACTTATAACTTTCCTCGTCGTATCCAATCAAAATTCCCAAAAGATAAATTTCGTCCTCCATAAATCTTCATTGCAATTATTTTCATCCTTTATTTACATTCCTTCAAACTTTACATTAAAAATTCTACATATCTTAAAAATATGATTAATAATTCCTTATTTTTATAAGGTTACTGTCAGTGATCAAAACAGCCGTTACTATGTTGTTATTTTAAACTCCCTGAAAGACTTGTAGTCGAACAGGTAGAAATAAATTAAAAAAATAAAAGAAGAAGAAGAAGAGCTCTCCTGCAGAGAGGCGAGCAACGTATGAGAGGGAGAGGGAAGCGTGGCACAGACGGCCACCGAGTAGAGATGCGACATCGATGTCCGTGTTTTCAAAACATCAATGTTTTTATAGAAAGCATGTTTTTTCAACACCGATGTTAAGTGTTCGAGGTTTTTACGTTTTCGATGTTTTGTCCGTGGATGAAAAATTTCCGTATTCACAGATTTGTAAAAGTTAAAACAAGAAATAATAACTTAGGCCTCATTCATAATGCAAACTTAAACGTAACATAATGCTGTAAACTTAGCCGTAAAATTTACACGTAAAAACAAGCATTCACAATGCCGGACGTAAGTTTCGCCTGAAAAAAATCAGAATTCAACGTACTGAAACTTGATCGATTCGTTTCTAGCATGGTGGAAAGATCTTTCCATCATAGTTTCTAGCTTTTTCTTCGACATTCCTATCGATTTGTCTTTATATATATGCGAGTAGCTGTTGTAGTGCTCGCATGTCCGTTATCTTATAAACAAGGATTCTTTTGAACCAAATTCACGAGTAATTCGTCGAACGTAATTAGTTTATTCGCCACGTCATGTTGAATTAACAATAAAAATTGCCCAAATTCTTACTTTGAATTCACTACATCAAAAACCGTTCGCAAACTAGTTTTCTACATTACAATAACCAAGAGACATAACTACAAACTACCTGAACACAATCTGAAATCCATTGTGTTTGCTTCTTTCATGCTATTCTCTGATTGGTCTTCCATAGCATTCCGACGTAAATTTAACGTAAAAGCTTGGTGTTTGTGAACTCTTAAGTTTACGGCTTTACGTCTTCGGTTACGTCAAGGCATTGTGAATAGTCTCACTTAATAACCCATTCAGTACTATACTCATTTATAGCTTTTGCGGCTACGTTACGTTTACGTTTAAGCTTGCATTGTGAATGAAGCCTTACTGAACCACTGTTAGTTTGTGTTCGAACCGATCGAACGCGGTTAGTACTATTTTCATCATACTATCCCTCGCCTGAGAGGATGCCTCGAGATGATGTCCAAGTATTTCATTCCTCTTTCGTCGTATTTTGCACATGGAGAGACGTTTCATAATTTTATTTTGAGTTGAATTTTAATTATAAATTAGTACACCCGGTCACTGTCAAATTTAATTTTGTTGCGCATGAGTTTAATAGTAGAAATAACTAAACCAGTTTCAAAATATTGATGTTTAATAAAATCTATGGTTTTGGGCCGATGTTTTATTAACATCGATGTTTAATTTGGAGCATCGATGTTTTGTTGTCGATGTCGTATTCCCACCACCGAGCTGAGAATTCGAGTCGCTGAAAACCTGAGCAGGACAAAACCCGGCGTTTTTTGGCGCCTTGAAGTTTACGTTGTTCTCTATCCGCCCAGCCCGGTTGTGGAATACTGTCAGGTATCCCGAACGAGTATGGACCCCTTGCTTAGAAGAATGGCGCCAGGATCGCCCTTAATTCGCTCCAAGCGGAATAATTTGCGGACAGGTGCAACCAAAAATGATATCAGAACCGATTTACAAGTTCGCGCTTCTAATGTCATTCCCTTGCACTATCAGGCGTTTTTTGTTATGTTTTCTCTTTTAGTTTATTATATTTTTGAGGGAAGGGTGGCATACTTGCAAAGCGATCATGTTCCTGGGCAACAAAAACTAGTTATGCTCTTAGACATCAATTGTCTCAGATGATTTTTTTCATCTTTCAATACAAGGAAGTGATACCTTTCCCTTAGTCTCATATTGCTTCTTGTGCTCAAGAGGAAGATGAATGAGTTTTATTTTTCATCACTGGGATGCAGAACTTATAAGGAGTATTAAAAAGTTACAGTTTCTGTTGAAGTCCATGTTTAGTATGACCAATGAATTTGAGTATCAGAAACTGAAGTTCATAACTAAGAAATATTTTTAAGAGTTCTTTAAACATTTTATCATGTACTAAGCTTTCAATCTCATTTCCGCGAATGAAACAAGAGTTACAGGAATATTCATTCTTAATATTACATCAGCTCCTTAACATAATCATATTCCTTCCTCTTCTTAATTAACAAAAACATTAAATCAATAATTATGTCAGAGTTTAAAGCTCACTTATCTTATGGATGGCCAATCCAAAATCGTCGTATAATAATCTTACGTATTTTTAAACTCCTTGAAAAACTGTATTGTCAAACAAGAAGAAATACATTTTAAAAAAATATTACATTTAAAACATGTTGTACTTTAGTAGAACAAATGAAACTGAAAATAATGGACATTGTTATAGTGTTATGTATCGCTGTAAAGTTATGTTAACGGGGAAATCACGAAATACTTCGAAAGCTTCACGAAAGAACGTTTCGAAAGAAATTCGTTTGAAATGCTACGACGCAATTGCGTGTCCTTCTCACTAGAATTTAATTCTCCGCGCCCTTGCTTTCATTTATCTGTGTTTATACAGATACACTGAAAACACATGAACTCTGTTCCTCGCGTAACGGGTTTGTCCGCTCGGAGCGGCTTCTCACGAGCACTGTGCGCCGGAGAGACCGGGCATATTTACGAGGCTCCTCCACTGCAAACACGACGACGTGATCCAGCGAGGGAAAAACTTAGGGTGTGCGAACCGGGAGTGTGGTTCAGAGGAGCATGTGCAGTGATGCAGCTGCAGTGATGTAGTAGTCACATGAACGATCAGAGGCCAGGCCAGACGTCCTCACCGGAAGGGATGAAACAAGAAAAAGAAACTGGAATTTAAAACAGTCTGGCTCGCCTTGAATTACGGTTCATCGTAGTGGATGACGGGTGGATCTTGTTTTTCAAATGTGAAATGAAAGAAGAAAAAGGTAGAATTAAAATTGGACATCTTTGATTTTTTTCATAAATAAAATTAGTTTTATTTTGTCGAGCGCTTCACAGCATCGGGAAGAAAGAAAGAAAGAGGTAGTGAACGAGACACCATCCGTCTTTCTTCAGCACTTCTTTTTTCTTGCTTCATTTTCCTTCTCTATTCTTTTCTTCCCCCGCTCTCGAACCTTGACAGAGGTAAACTTGTTAATAAGCCCGTTCAGCGCACGTATGCAGTTTAGTAACATTCGTACGGCAATCGGCAATCGCCAACTTAGTTCGTGTGCTGAAAATGCAACTCACCTGGTTCTCGGACGAGCTAATCCGTTTCTTCGTAAGTGAATGGCAACGGATGAGAATGGTCATGGATAAGAATGAGCTTCACCGTCGAAAGCAGCTGCGGTCCACAGCTGGGCGGTATTGCTCAGCGTGGTGTATTTTTAGTAGCTCGGAGCTAACACATTATCACTTATCAAGTCCTCTTCAGGAATGGGAGGTTAAAACTGTCCTGGAATGAATCACTAAAAATGCAGCAGAGAAATTAACAGAAGTTAAGGGCATTGTATCTCTCCATACGAATTCCAT
The DNA here is from genome assembly GCA_011170035.1 of Teleogryllus occipitalis. Taxonomy (NCBI): domain Eukaryota; kingdom Metazoa; phylum Arthropoda; class Insecta; order Orthoptera; family Gryllidae; genus Teleogryllus; species Teleogryllus occipitalis. Next base: position 61,641 of record BLKR01001024.1, on the reverse strand, counting down.
ATTAATTTTGCGTATTTTTAATAATCCAGTATCACTTCACGTCAGTCACCAGCAATTCAGAAGAGTATCTATTTCATTAAGGATTTTTTATTTCTCGGCACCTCATTTCTAGCATTGAAGTAGCAGCAGAGTGATAAAAATGAATTTTCAATTTCGAGTTATCTGAAGATCTAGGGTGATGAAATGAGGAAGGAAAACAACGACGTTCGGTGAAAATTTAATTTCATTTCGCTGCCAACCCAAAATAAGCGAGACATTTTTTCCTCAGTGATGATGTGTTCAAGCACATGACTATTTCTCATTTGTTATTTTCCATTTGTTGTTATGACCAAGTCCATTTGTTGTTCTGTCAATTTCGTAGTATAATTTTATTAGAACTGAAAATGAAAAATAAAATATTGTAAAAACATCTCTGACAAAGAATTTTATTGGATTCACGACACTATTCTGGCTCTGAAGTATTTTTAGCTTTACGTTCTCAGAATTATTTTGTTAGTAGGTAAATCCGGACCTGATCGAGAAGTATTGAATTCATTTTTACACATTTGCAGATGCGTCGTTGAGGAGAAATTCACACTTTTATTAAGTAAAATATTAGTAAATACAAAAGCGAATAATAAAAGTACTGTAACGTCGAACATCATAAATTGAATATTTATTTTTGAGTTTGTTCCTGTTTAACAGCATTTTGTCTCCTGGTTTTTAGACTAGGCAAGTGATGTTTAGAGTATTATTTACAGTACATCCGTGTGTACTAATTCAAAAAATTGTTTTTCACGTGTTTGGACGATACTTTTCTGCGATCCCGTTGGTTAAATCGGCGCTTATCGCAATGTGCTGCATCCATACACAGTCTTTAAATATCGCCTGACATCTGAATCGATGATATCCTGTTCATCTTAAGCTCGAAGACGACAACATAGCGGTTATAATGTAGTTATGGCATTGCCAATGAACGCATTGCAAGTCAATCGAGTTGGGAAAAGACGCGCCATTGTCTATTAGACACATTTCGTTGAGAATGTCATACGCTTATTTTAGAGAACCGTTCATTATCTGTTATGGATAGGGAACATAAAATTTAAAATAGATTACTCAGTTAATCAGCCGTTTATATTTCTCATTTGTATGTAAGTATTTGGCATTTTAGGTCGATTGTCCAACTTTGACGACTAGCAAACGGAGTCCCCCTGGGACTAGTTTAATTCCCTTGCTTGGAGTAAGTGAGACATGTTGCGAAATTGGCAATCCCTTCGCCGTAAATAGCAAACTCCGTTTGCCTGAGCTTTTCTTCGTCCGTGTAGCTTTCAGCTACAGAAACTGACGATTTTAAAGGAAAGTTCCAACCCTATTTTTGCCTCGACCGGGAATCAAACCCGGGATCGCAGCATGGGAAGCTAGAACGTTGCCCAAAAGCCACCTTAGAACCATTTCCCATTTACTCCTCTGTAAAAAGTTGTCCATTAAGTAGTCTACAAAACGCAATAACCAAATCCAATAATTGTATATAACGGAACTTACAAATGTTGAAGTCTGCGTAATTTTCATAGCAGGGCTTAATGAATGCACCAGGATTCAGGAATGCAAATTCATGCAAGTCTGATGGAAGATACTGATCGTTATTTCCGCCTTTGTTACTTTCTTTAAGAATTATTTTTTAATACGTGTGCGACTCTCCAAAATCGAAAAAATATCATTATTGTTACACATTAATCCAAAACAACACTACGTTGGAAACGCTGTAAATTTCTGTAGTTTATTAAACATGAAAATAGTTTCGTGCACTATTTGAATACTGCATTAAACGTGTGCTACGTGAGACTATTGGCGACGTATTTGGTAAGTATTATGAAATCCACCCTCAACAGAGGACTGAGAGAGTTGCAAACATGGGAGATTGCTGACCTGGGAGATGCAGGTGCCTCACAGTAGTTAGATGAGCCGAGCCTTCTTTTTAGAAATGAATCAACGAAATTGTAAATTTATATATTTAACCAACGTTGACACTAGACATTTCACTAGCAGCCCTAGAAATGAAAGAGACAAATTCTAAACTTTTTTTTCACATTACGATGTTTTCATATATAATTATAAAAAACAGAATACAGAATAGTGTCACTTGAACTATCAAAATATTAATTTTGTCAATTATTTTCTTTTTCTTTCAAAACATTTGTAACATTTTTTTTCTTATCCTGTATTCTCAACGCAAACCATTCCCAGGACTAGGCTGCCCCTTCCCCAGCCTCACCGAGGTTGGGGTCTTGAACCTGTCTATAGACCGATTTAATTATAATGACTTTATTGATCGGTTAGTCGCAGACATCCATTAGAGATCTTCGTCACCACTTAATTTTTAGTATTGACGCTTCGGATTCAATTACCCGGTCCCAGATGATCGAACATCAGAAGTTACAATTAGCTTATTTATTTACTTACGTCAAAAAATGTGTGTGGCATTTCGAAGAGGTCAGACCTTCATTACCGAGAATTAAAAAAAAAATACCATCTCGACATTTGCTCTGTGGATAAAAGGAAACGACGAAAATTCCCAGTCGACCATTGATATCCTCCTTCTGTTTCCGACCATATGTCACCTTTCGGTGCCCTTTGGGATGATCCTCCCTCGGCGGAGACTGCTAACTCCAAGTGAACCTCCTTGATTGCCTACCAGTCTCTCCATCCATCGTGAGCCCGTATCAATCGTAGTACCATTTTTTTCCACGAACTACCTTAGCTCGTGGGCAGGTTTAGGTAAAAAGATAATGACGTCCTTTGCTAATGTCCCACTGATGAGGGACATTATCAAGCACCGTTTACAGGGCGATTCGCTGGCTGGACGTTGATTACTTCGGATTCCACTGTTGTTGTTTTTTTTTAATTTACATTGCATAACCTCATGTAATACCAGATGTTTAATTTTAATTAGTTTTAATTAAACTTGTTGCTAATGATATATAGCTCTGATGACTTTCGAACAGTGTCCTTTAAAGCATTGTTCTATCTACATCACTTCTGGGCTCGTCAAAATGCATTTTAATCCTATTTGATAGAACGTATGATGAACGACTTAAGCATAATTATGATGAAAGTTGTTTGCGTAAGTTAAGTGAATGGTGTCACGTTGTAAAAGTCAAGTATATTTTCGTTATCCTTTAAAGTTGAGTTCCAAAGCCCAGCTACCGACCTATCTCAATATTATTTTGGAGGGGACTTCTCGGAAACTTTCTGTAAACATGAATGAGTAATACTTGACATGTCCTTTGTTTTGCGTCTAGAGAACATATTGAGTTAGTGAGTTACGTTCTTTTATATTTCCAGTAAAAATAATCCTATCATAATTATTAACGTTCAAAACAGAAGTCTAACACTACTTTAATTTTTTTTAACACTTAACGGATATTGTAAAACTACTAAACTCTCTTCTAATCCATCGAGTTTAGTGGAATTCAGAATACTTAGCGGGATGAATATAAACTCAGTTCTCACTCTCAGACCATAAATAAATTAAACTGTTAAATTAAAAACATGAGTAGGAAACATAAATATACTGAGTGTCATAAATACCTTTTTGAATAAAAAGTATTTCTAGAACCGGCTGAAATAACGTACGCAATTGTGTGACGTAACTGATGTTTACTTAGACCGGGAGGTGCTGGGATCGAGTCCTGATGGTTGCAGAGTTTCTACACAACTAAACAGCTTGAAGTAATGGGACCGACTCTTCTCTCGTTTCCGTAATCCTCCGATCAACTCCAGACGGATCCCGGAGCAGTATCTTCGATAACGCGCCACGAATCTCGCTCGATTCTTCCTTTCTCATCCAAGTTTTATTCCCACCCTTAGAACCGAGCAATAGGACGATTCCCCATTCTCAAACGGCCCATCCCCCAGTAACCGAGAAAATGTTTGACAAGAGTGGGAGATACAGGATGCAGCGATTACGTCCGGTAGTCTAGCGCAGGGTCGTGTTGAGATAAGCGAAGTAAAAAATAAATAAATAAATAAAAACTGTACCTTAAAATTCAGAATCTCGACTACATTTCATACTTGCCTTTACCCGGATTGAAGGTGCCAGTCAAATGTCTCTTAGGGTTTCTCGATGACCAGGATGATGAAGTTCGAGAGCATTGTGTGGATATGTGACACAGTTGGCCCTAGTGATGGTAAATTTTACCAAAACATCGATACATCGATGTTTCGATACATCGCTAAAGGGTATTCGATGTCGACAAAAATACATCGATGTTTTAATTATAGACTAATAAGCATACTATTTTCCTATCCATTTTTAATTACAGTAAGTAAATGGGATATATTGTATTGTTTGGTTACCAGCATATTAATAGGTTAATAAAAATTATCAATTGTAAAGAATAAAATTAACAATAAAGAACATCGTGTTTCGCTACTTTACTCTTTAGTCACTTCCATTCATACACCATCCAAGTAAAAACACCTAAAATTCCCTCGGATTGCACAGGCGAAATGTGCAGCGTGATAAAGAGGATGACGAAAAACAACGATATTGCTGTGGATTGCTGCTACTCTACAACATACCTAAATCCCATTATTAAAAAAAAATTAAAAAACATCGATGTTTTTGCAACAAAATATCTATGTCAAGAAAACATCAAAAGCAAAATATCGATGTTAATATAGCGATGTTTCTGTTGGAAAAAATCGATGTTTTAAAAACATCGATTTTTTTGTCATCCCTATGTCATGCCCACGCCTTGGGCACGTCCACGCCCTGCAAACGCCCGCTGATGAATGGATCCACGACGATCCCCTGGCGTTCGGCCTCAATTGGGAGCAATGACCTCTCCACGGTGTCTGAGATGAGTCATAGTCAGTGTGAAAATCTAAGTCTATTGCAGAAGAAATAAAACAATAAGTAAAAGTATCTTGTGAGTTGATCAGTACATTGAACATCATGGAAAACAACGATAGCAAGAGAAGTGTGCAAAATACATTCTAAAAAAGAACAACAAACGAATAACAGATGGCTTGAGAACACTGAACTGTTTTTATATCGTTCTCATGTGTTAGGACAGGTCCAGAGGAATGTCGAATTGGAAGCAAAGAGCTTTTCCGTGGGCGGGGCAATCGGCGGGAGTGATAACAAATCCGAGACGTGGAGGCATGAAAAGGATAAGGAAAACGTTGCTCATCCTTTTTTTTTACCATGTAATACATAGGACTGAGTTCAGATGAATCAGAGCCATAATTCTTCAACACGAACACAATTATTATTGTTCTATAATTGATCAAACGTCGCATTCACCTCCTCTTCTGCACTTCTTTCACTAGATAATTTTGTCTTACGCCCCGAAAGAAAAAGAAAGAGACAGGAGACAGTTTTCGGCAGACGTTTGAATGTATGTTATATAATACTCTTACGTTTGTATATCAACAGCGATCCAAGTGATATTGTCACATTGCATTGCACTTTCTATCGTTGTCTTGGCAATTTCATTCATACCGTGAAAAATAATTAATGAATGGTTTCTTTCACTCTTATTCAAATGATAGGTTAGATGATTGTTGTTCTTTATTAAACGAAGGCGTGCTGAATTTCTTTGAAAAATGCAATTGAAGCCGAGATACTTCTATTGCGATCAGATGTCTGGAAACGGAACGCTGAGACACTTCAACCCGGGAACTCACGGAAAGTCTAACGTGGTAGTTAAAGGTGACCATGGACTTTGAACACGTTCGCACTTCTTACGGAAACGACAGTGACATGCGATTCTGTAAAATTGCAAAGCACAACGTTAATTACTGATCGACGGAATAAGCTGGTAAAATACTATAAACTTTTGTTCAGGAAGATGAAGTTCATTTATTAATCTCGTATAAAATAAAAAAAACAGGATTTGTGTGGGGAATAGCTAATGAATGAAATAAATTCTTAAAAATCCAGATTTTCGAAGCCTATCCAGTTCCTTTTGTTTCTTGTAAATAAGTAATGGAATAAAGGAAAACCCTCTTTTCACCTGGGAAGCAATCCTTCTGTGACGAATCTCCCATCCATCACCAAATTGGGAGCAAGGTTCAAATCGAGTAAATTTCTGTATATCACCATGCCACTTGATTCAGTATTTTATCTCGGAAGAGAAATGCTGATAATACCTATTTGTTCATCCACATTTTGAAGTAGATATATTACAAATTCCTGTCAACTAATTTATCTCCAATGAATGGATATTACATTTCTGCAGACTTGTCTTTTAAAGAATATATATTGTTGCTAATAAAAATAAAGATGCGTATCCTGACTTTTTTAACAAAATTCACTGATTTTGAGTTTTTATTCAATTATTTATTCTTTCAAAACAATTAACATGACATTAGTGAAAGAACAAAATATAGAGAACACATTTTATTTGAAAAAAAAAACTCGTATCTTCATTATTAGTTGTAGGAAGATGCGAAAAAAATTTCAATCTCTAGTAATTTTCTAAAATTCAGAGTTAACAGTCAGGTCGAAGACGATCGCTTTGTAAGTGTTCGTCAGATCGACCGGGGAATATTTATTTTGGAAAAAGTCATGCGGATAGTTTAGGCACTATTGTTGATTACAGAGCAGACAGACGAACGAAAATTTAAAAAGAGAACTTTTTTTCGGATTTAGAGAACCCCAAAACGTGTATTTCCGTTAAAATCACGAAATCAATTTTACGGAGCATTACATAACTTTCTTATTCCTACATACACCTCATACCTACATATACATACCTACATACACATACTATTCATTGTATATTTGTCCTACGTATGTATACCGGGAAACAATTAATTAAATCCTCAGACGCTAACAGATCTGCTGAACGGTGTAAGCGATGATAAACGTTAAAACAGTTGTTTACAAATAATTATTAATTAAACTTCCTTGACAATATGTGGAAGCTGATGTCAATACTTCGAGTAAACAATATGTCTCGATTAAAAATAGATAAAACCATTTAACAATCGTGAACCAACGCTATTCTGGTCCTCTGAGAACGTCAATTGCGGGGAGGGGGTGTTACGGTCGGCCTCAATATAAATTCCTTCCACTGTAATTGAAGGAAAATTTTCCGTATTAAAGAAGTAATGACACATGACAATAATTTTCTCTGTAATTGTGTTAAAACTTTTTCAGTTTGTAAGGTATGAAAAGGGCACGTATATTTTGAACATTTTCTGTACTAGCGATTCTTTTGGCAGGGACCCAAATGATGTTATCCTTTTTTTGAAGAAGTTAAAACATTACTATGTTGATACCATATTACTAAACTTAAAAATTTACTATGTTGATCCGTTTGCGCAAGTTTCCTGTATTGACATGTAGTACCACAAGAATTAAGTTGAGTGTGGGCTGAACTGGCTGTAAGAAAACAGCGGAGTTTTCACGAGGCTATTACGCATAGCGACGGTTTCGTTTTTTCTGTAAACATCTGATAAGACGAAATTATCACGAAGGGTTTCAGAGAAGTGCTAAAACATGAAACATTAACTCGTCACCTAAAAATGATTCAGAGGAATAAACCACTCAGGGATGCAACGTTAAACCCCCTCCCATTCGTATGTGACTTTTAAAGCACTTTTTCAACAGCGTAGCATTAAAACGCATGAAATGGGCAGGGTGAGAATACAACTTTTAACTAGATCCTGGAACTTCATGCACTAAAAGAATTAAAAATATGCATGCAACCATGCACGTAAAATAGCCAATATATGCACTTAAAACTAAGAATACAAAAATATGGTTAGCAACAGTTAACATTCTTTTTTAGGTAACCTTCATTTTACGCTGTAGTACAAAACGAGTATAATAAGAATATATTTTCAAACATAATAAACAAAAAACTATTAAGCGAGAGAACCAATATCATTGGTACAAGATGCCGAAACTTTCAGACCAGTTCACTTGACTTTTTTAAGTTCTGGCGCTTGAATAAAATTTCAGTAAATCGTAAGGAAGTAAATCGATTGAGGCGAAAACAATCTTAACAAAAGACTAGCGGAAATCTTATGTTGGTATTACAGTATTGGCATGGCTTCATTCACTTTTCTTTTCAAAGGGGAATTCAGGAAAATATCTCGTTTCGACCAACTTCTACCCAAAAACCTGTAATATAAGCACTTATATATGCCGTATACATTAAAATATGCTGTTAAAGAAAACAATTGAGAAATATTCAATAATGCAAAATAAAAATGACTAGATTTGTGCAATTGCATACTTCTTATATAGTGCATTTTCTTTCGATATGCGCTATCAGTAAAAATATGTAATTGCATGAAGTTCCGCTGTTTACTTGTAACAATCTTACGTAACTATTTTTTCACTCACGAAACCATTGTTTCTCTGTCGCTAGAATGATAACGAAAGTTTTGAATTCATCTATGAATGAAAGTAAAGAAGAATAATACTCGCAGATGGCAACTTGCCGTCGCCGCGACGTCGAAAATTACAGTTCATCCCAGCAAGGTACCGGTGCCAAGGAAACCTCAACGAAGGTTTATAAGTAGTCAGATTTAAAAGTAGTGTCTTTTCAAGGTCACGAGCTGGAAGAAGAGGGGGGATATTGTCATCCAACTGGAAGCTTCGTTACTATTTATTTTTTTGGTACCAAAGCTCCTGATTGAATGACATTGTCCCCAGCTCCTTCCAGCTCGTAATCATAAAGGACACTACATTTAAATCGGACAATGCATAGTTTCGTTGTACTCATTACAGATCTACCCACGAAAAAGTTTCGCCGTTTCTTCTGATGACCGCTCTATTCGCTGCTGTTGATGACAGGCAACTTTTATAAACTTACCAGCAGATGACAGGTGTCTCAGGCGAAAAACAAATGTTCCGCTCCCTCTTGAATTATTTTATATTCAAGGAACATGTTATTGAGAATATCTCCTGAAGACTAATCTATACTATGTTAACAACTGCGATTTCTGACATTGGTTAAGCCCCTTTAGTTTGAGATTTTATATTATGTCATTGATACAATTCAAATCTGATTAGATGTTCATTTGAATGCTGAACAAATAATGTGTATTAAACTAATTTTAAAAAAATTGAAGGGAATAAAAACCAATATTGTTTCTATTGGTCCTTCAGAGTTGATAAAAGTAGATAAAAATATATTGTATGTGGATAAATATGATACAATCTGCTCGTATAACTAAAGTTATGAAATCGATATATGGACTTCCTAACATTGGCCACGCAATGAAATGAGTGTTGGACCCATCACAATTTTCACGAAGTATCGGCTACAAGGACAAATAACAGCTTTATATAATTTTAAATGCATAAGTTATAAATTTCACTACTTTATCTCCTTTTACTTATTATTGCTGTTGCCCTAAAATAAGAGCAGCGAGGGTTTGAATAAATTTACTATAATTGAAACATGATTATTGAAGGAAAGATATTAAAACATAAATACAAATTAATAAACGATAATATCCATGAAATTGAAGTCATAGCGCCTACATAATTTTGCAAAAGTGATACGTACCACTGAATAAATCAAGATAAGATATCGAGTATTTTAGATAAAATAATATTACGTATACGTAGATACCATTATTTACTGAGTCTCTAATTTTTGTTGTAGGCTGAAGCTAGCATGCGTAATACATTGTGTGGACTTTCCAGAGTGTGTTTCTGGCTAAACTCTCTATAATATTGTCCTACTGCGTTCCTGTGTCAATCATTTCCTTTCCATGTACAGTGCGGAGAAAGGAGGAAGTTGGTTCTCGTATCCGTACGTTGCGGTTTCCCGCCCAAGTGGAGGAATTCCGAGCTCTGATGCGTCGCCGTGCCCTGCCCTGCTCACTGCTCAATGTTTCCATCCACGATCCTAAAGTTCCAAATTTTTATATGATGCAAAATTTAGAGAGCATTTTAATGACACTAATTGTTTTTCAGATTGTAATTCTGTAAAAAATTAGGATAAAAATTAACCTATGAATTAAATAAAATAAGCTACATGATACTACAACAGCCCATAATTTCTCGAATTCTCAATTTGCAATTTTCCAAAATTCAGAAAGAGCAATAAAAATAAGAGCTGCGCCATCCTTTTAAGCCTTCTTTGTTCTATCCGTTGACAAAAAATTTAAGAAAAAAAATTGGAACTGTTTTCGAGTATTTTTTATAATTTGCATTATCTGCATGCAGAAATTACGCAAAAATCGCTGGTTTAAAAATGCACAAGACCTTTTTTAAAGATATTATTTTTTAGAACATATTTTGTTAAAGGCTAAAATCTCTATCTTAAAATTTGTTGTTTTGGAATGTTACCTTTCTGCAGTTGTCGAAAATACTGAGTTCGCCGGGCTAAGAACTAAAGCCAATTTTTTTAATCGTCCTTTGACACACCAGGGGAAAATTTAAAGAAAAAAGGAGCTGTTTTAAAGAAAAAATGTAGTGCAATATTGAAGATATTGCAGTTGTCGGAAGAAGCCCAAATAAATTTGGATTTACGCTATTTTCAAAACTTTAAGCATGAAGTACATGCCATTCTTTTAAGTGTCTTTTATATTATCCGAGGACGAAATTTAATGAAAAAAGTTTAGAGCCATTTTTGAGAAAATTTTTAAAATGTTGAGCCTTCTTGTAAAGTACCTCCAAAAGTTAAAATACTCGTTTCAAAGTCTCAGGATCTGGAGTTCGTGCCTCAATCGTGGAATATCAGTTTTAGGGAAATTCGTCGGAAATGTTTAGGTGCTAGTGTTGACCACAGGCCGACGAACGAACAGACAGACGTTGAGCCGTCAACCGATTTTTCGGTATCAAGGTCCCAGAAAACATGGGTTCTGACTTCACAACGCATTAGAGCAAGTCATTTATTAAATACAGAAAAATGATTTACCCACTTTTTCGTTACCAGAGCTCGGCAAAGAGACCTCTTCTGTCGAAAATCGCCGTTTTTTGTCAGCCTTACAATACTTCTCTATTGTGCAAAAGCAGTATGCGAGATGTACAAATGAGATGGTAAAAAAAGGTCACGTAGATGTTGATATATATGATATGCACAACAACTATTAAATACAGAAACAAGACAATTTGAGCTACATTCTTCGCTAATTTGATTTGAATAGGAATTATTTTGATATTTTCTGTCTCCATCTCTCCCTTCGGAAATTTGACGCATTGGGCGTCGGTAAACTGAACCAATTCGGGCTTTCGCAAATGAGCGCTCGGGTATAGAGAACTACAATAAAATCATTTGCTTTAGCGTACTATCGTTTTTAGGCATACAATAGCGTACATTTGTTAATAAAATAAAATTTCCCCATATCTAACATTTGCTTTTGTGGTTCCAAAAACTGAACAATGCTAACATGAATGTAGGTCGAGTACATTATAGTTTGTACTTGTGAGTTAACCACTAAAGGTTCGCCGTCCAGTAGGTCGTGGGTCTTGCACTGAAATTTCAATGTAATCTCGTGGCACGCTTCCCGTTTTTCATCAGTTAAGTAACTAGATGGGACTTACTGGTCAAGAATTTTAGAGGCTATCTTCTCCTATCGGTCGTTCCCGTCGGTTCCCTTGATTTGTTTTTATGTTCGATGCGAATGCCGGAGCTGTACTTTAATCAATGGTCCATAGATCGATTTTTCCTTTGCTATCTTCTCCCCACCCTTGTCTTGACGGTGGTCATTCATTAGTGAGTGCGACTCGCTTGGCTCGCGCCTATCATTATGAAGAACACTCGCCGGGAACGCATGTTCCACGTTCCCCTAATGGAGCAATTAGTGGCTAATGGAGACAGATTTACAATCGGAGCAAGCCGGTCTCTCGCGTCATGCTCGCTGGTTTATGGGCCGCTTTAGGATCGGATGATCGTCTGATTTCACATCTCCACATAACGTCCTCTATGGTCTAGAACTGTTGTATATAACCCGAGGGCTGCAGGCCGCATAAGGCAAACCGCGTTTGTGTATTTTGTTAGGCCTACTGATGTCAAACGCGGAAAAATATTTACGGAAACAGACTTTCGAAATTACAGCTTATCTTCTAGCTTACATATTTCTTCACATAACGTCCACGAACGTCTTACCCTTTAATAAGGTATCAATCGTCAAATAAGGTATCAAAATATCGTTGACTCCTGGGTGTCTGTGAAATTTGCATGATGATCGATCATGGAAGACGAACAGCAATCAGATTCTGCCATATTTCAGGCCAGGTAGGAAGATTGCTCTAAAGGAGAATGGTTGTGTGAAGAGCGAGATTAGCAACGTTTGCGGTGTGGTAATAAGTGTGGTAGTTATCTGGCGTACGTGACAGTGCAGTGGTTGCACTCACAAAGTTGCACTCTGAAGGTTACAGAGCAGCGTTGATTTTTTCGGAGTAATAAACGGAACTTTCTTTTTCTTGCGAAAATGGTAGTAAAGCTCTTATTAAGCTACAATCGACAATTCACACTAAAAAGTTACTATTTTACATTGATGTTTTACATATTTTTGATTGTCAGGCTTTGTTGAGGCTGTGCCTCTCTGTTCTAGGAAGACAAAATAAAAGCAGTAACCGCTGTTAGAGGCGATGAGTCGAACTTGGTTTGGACTGCGAAAACATAGCAAGAAGCAAAAATGTTTAGAGAGTTTGGGAAAGATTGTTTTTTTCTGCCGAACCACGCCGTTTTTTGCCGCCTGGCGTAAACTTTTAAGCAAATTCACGCCCAGTGTGCGTTCGTGGGATGTTGAATGGCGTTGTTGACTGTTTTCCTGCCCTGTTTACGATTTCTTTTAAGCAACACTTCTTTCGTTGCACTGAGCCGCGGCGTAAAAGGCACGTACTGAAACACTTCGGACACATTATGGTATGGCATGACAACACCAATGGTATTTATGAATTATATAATTAAAGTAATTTCATTTGTTTTGCATTGTGTTTTAATTCTTCACTAGTAAAATATGTTATTTTGAATAAAAAGTTTCATGGAAAAGGTGGCCAGAGGGTCCAAAAATTCAATTGAAATGATTGAAGGCGTTGTCATTGTCAACAACAGTATTTATTTAAAAAATAGCAGCATTCGATGGCTTAGCCATCATCAGTTTTATGCTGTCTGGGAGCCACAAAAACGACTAGTTTTTGTTTATTATGTATTTTTTTGTACATTATGTAAATGTCAACTACAACTCACCACTGAATCAATATCCAAAAATTCAGTTGGTCCCCCTATTTTTTTTGGCTGCACACGCCTATGATCAAAATACGAAGTATTGCCGGTAGTGCAAGGTTTTAGAAAGCGTGAACTGTTCGTCTCAGATTATTCCCAGACTGGCCCAGCGATTATCTGTAGGCAACCGGTATGACCAACACCACCTAGATACAAGGCCTGCGCACTGGAGTTTTTCAAAGTCAATATGGCGGCTAGAGAAGGCCGACTTGTTCGAGTTGACACAATCCAGTTGTGTACCTTGAGTAGCACGTATAGCTTTCGAGTTGTGGTTATGTAGATGTGGTTTGTTGTTGAAATAGCAGATTTGGCAGATTTTCGACACTACCTACTTAGCTAGCTGGTAGGTGCTGCTGCTGTCTAGTGGAAAATTCTAGCGGCTGGCTGTTCCGAACATTAGTTTTGCGTGGTTACTTCAATTAACACCAGGCGAATGCCGAAGAAGTACCCTAACAAACAGGCCACGGACCGCGCGCGATCTTCCCTTCCTCTTCCCTCTCCTATCCGCTCTCTTTACACGCTCTTACGCTTACAAGCACTACACTCTCAAGCATCTCAGAAGGCCAGTTGGAAACCTAGAGCTTGTCGTGGCTGAAGCGGTGCACCGCTTGGGGGGAGATACTTACAGCCGTTTTTGAAAAGAAAAAAAAGTTTAAAAATTGCCTGTACATATTTCACGCAAAGTTACGCGAAAACTATTCACATTTTTGAGAAATTGTATATGATCTTATTACATGTCTTTGAAGAACAGATTTCATTCACGGGAAGATCTCTATGTTCAATATCGTAGTTGTAGGAAGACGCTGAAAAAATGTTGAACATTTATAATTTTCGAAAATAGAGATTTCAAAGAAAATTAGTTCTGCACCATTTTCAAACGTTCTTTACACTCTCCAAGAAAAAAGTTTAATAAAAAACTTTGGAGCCTTTTTTAGAAAATTGTGAAAATGTTAAAGTTTGATGTAAAATACCATTAAAAATCAATATATCCGTTTCAAAGTTGCCGTGCCTCGAGTTCAGATCGATAGCAGGATTCCAATTTTAGACAAAATCGTCTCATCGGCTTAGGCGGTAGTTTTGATCACAGACTGACGATCAGACAGACGTTTTGTCGTCAATTGATTTTTCGATACCAATGCCCCACAAAACGTGGATTCTGACTATGCAATGTGTCAGAGAAAGTAATTTACTACATACTGAAACAAGTCGTAATAAGCATAATAAAGAAGCATTTGGTCAGAGTATCTTCTCACGGGCATGAGTATTTTGTCTGAGTATATTCTCCGATCAATAAGTATGTGCTCAATTAGTATGAATACAAATTTTCTAGGAGTGATGAGTATATTCTCATGGCCATTGAGAATATTCTCATTTGTCTATGCAGCTGAAGCGATTTTGTTCCTAACGCGCTGCTACACAACTTTGTGGTTTAACTTATCTCGTTTACGTGCTGCCGGTGCCGTTGTTTATGAAGTCTGTCGTTGTTAGTTTCTGACAAGTATTTTCGAACTTAAGCTTAAATTTCACGCGTAATTGAGCAATTAAAATGTGGAAGCCCTGTTTCAGTTGCGTAGAGCATCGCTTAATGATAACATGCTCCCGAGGAGTTGCTGTAAGCCCTTTCTGATTGCGTTCGGCGATATGAATGGCGTAATTAAACATGGACAATACCATAACTTTCATTTCGAAGAAGCACGGCATTGAAATTGTTAATTTTCATTATTTCTTAAATGTCTGAACTGTTTCATTTTCTGGAGTCTTACGCCAATTCAGGCCTGGTAACAACTACACTGGCAGTTCTATTCACATTTACATGCGTTACATTTTTGCTTGAATATCCCTTTCTATTAATACATTCATCTCCAAGGATCGTAGATTTTTTAACAGGATAAGTGTTCAATACATGGTGGAGTTGGAAGAAATAAATGTGTATTTCTTTTGGTACTTAATTTTTTATTTATTCATTTCCTCTTCAGATTGTGTAAATTGAATCCATTTGGGGGCAATTTCTATTATACGGGCCATAATTTCAACAATGGTATTTGAAACTGTTGCCTCTCTGAAAAATACTCAAATTTCCAACACATCACCAGAAAAAATCAGGATCACCTATTCACAGAAAATTATTTCATTTTCATTACATACGAACTAGCCACATCTAATAGCGTTTTCCATTCGCCGCACTGGTGCGCACCCAGTGCGCACTCTGGGCAGCTTTCGTGTTCCATTCGACCGCTAGGGTGCACCGGTGCAAAGAAGCGCATGTTCCATTCGCACAACGACACGGGACCAGGGCGTACTCGGGGCGCCCTAAACTGCACTGACGATCGCGTCAGTGCAGTCCAGTGCACCGGGCCATTATGAGGTTAGGTACGGAAGTTCGGAAAATCAGATTTTGTTTTCGGAAAAATTAACCTTGAATAACTTCATGTTAACAAATCCAGTGCTATTTAGAAACCAAGGTGTTTTAGGAACGTCTCAATTTCGAAACGCTAATAAAGTGAAAATAAAAACAGTGATCCTTACAAAATCATTCAAATATATATGCCAAGAAATTTACCGCACCATTTACCATTTTACGAATACCATTTCTCGCATGCCCATACATATACCAGTGGAAATGCTCATGTTGATATTTTTATTGTTTTCAGTAACCAAACAATTCTGCAGAAGCCTTTCGGTTCAAAATTGTGTGTACTATATCGATCACTGGCAAATCTCGAAAAATGAAATTTCAACTCATACGCATTTGAAGTTTTCGTAGTTTTTAAATAAAGAAATCACACGTTAATAATTTATGAATTAAGAAGTAAGAATTACCAAAAGACTTCATGAAAATTATAACAATGATCATAATTCAAAATTATTATTTTTCGAGTTCCATCAATGTAACAGACCAAGAACAGCTGTGCATAATTTCACTGCGCAGCGCACAAGCATTGACTCAGTTCCGGAATCCGTTTCATTCATAGCTGCCCTTCACGCGTGTGGGGCAGCACTGTTGCGGAGCGATGACGTTTTTGCCCTGCACTACGGTGGTTTTCAGTGCAACGAATGGAAAACGCTATAATAGTTTCCATTTTTTGAGTGAAAACGAACGGTGTGAGGAATTTAACATTTCTCTCCTAAAAGCGTTATTAACTCTGGAAGTTCCATCCCATAGAACATCCAAAGTTTATTACAAGTAAGGGGAGAAATTAAAATATTCAAGAGTAATGGGAGAAAGTAAAATATTTGAAGTTACAATACTTTCTCTTTGCTACGTACGTAGTCATGCGGGAAAGTAAAATTATTTGAAGTTTGAATATTTTCATCTTATTACGTACGTAGTAAAGCGAGAAAGTATTAGAAGTAAAATATTGCAAGTTACAGTACTACTACGTATGTCGTAATGCGATAAAGTAAAAAAATTGAAGTTATAATACTCTCTCTTTACTGCGTACGTAGTAAGGCGAAAAAGTAAAAATATTTGAAATTACAATATGTGTACTCTTTCTACGTACGAAGTAAGATGAGAAAGTAAAAACATTTGAAATTACAATACTTTTCCTTACTACGTAAGTAGTGAGGCGATAAAGTAAACATATTTGAAATTACAACACTTTCTTCTTTTATGAAGTAAGGGCGAGAAGGTAAAACTACAGAGAACCCTCATTAACACGAATGCGAAGAGACCGAAAGTACCGAAGTTCGTGTTATCCGAGTGCTATAAACGTCCGTAATCCCTTGCCGGGCGTTAAGCGCGTCGGTGCTGACGAGGCGTTGCGTCGCGTTGCGTTGCGTAGGGCGCTGCTGGGCGCGGGCTGCGCGGCGAACGCGCGCACGGCGCTGGGCGAGACGGCGCTGCACGTGGCGGCGCGCGGCGCGCGCGGCGCGGCGGCGGCGCAGCTGGTGCAGGCGCTGCTGGACGGCGGCTGCGACGCGCGCCTGCAGTGCAGCCTGCAGGGCTGCTCGCCGCTGCACGTGCTGTGCCGGCGCGGCCCCGCCCCCGCCGACGCGCCCGCCCTGCACGCGCTGGCCCGCGCGCCCGGCGCCGCCAACCTGCGCGACCACCGCAGCCGCACCGCGCTGCACCGGCTCGTCGAGGCCGCCGTCACGCACACCGCCCTCTACGAGGTACGTTTCCATTCCATATTTTTCTCAGAAAATTCTCTCATATAGATCCCGACTAGAGGAGCCCCATGGGTAACCTCAACCCTTGTATTAGTTTTAAGTTTTAATTTAAGTTAGTATTAAGCCATCATACATATGTAGAGTTATTTCAACTGAGCTATGTATTCACCATCTATGGCAAATAAATGAATAAAAAAAAAAAAAAATAAAAAAAAAAAAAAAACGAGGTACGTACGGCCGCTGGCGAAGCGTTCGGGCCCGCAAGACCCGCAATGCGGGCGGGACCAAGGAAAAGAAGGCCTACTTTTAGGCGATATTTTTATTATTTAATGTACTACCACTAGGGTACGGATTCATGTACACTAAAAATCCTGAAAATATGCATGCAAATATGCTTTAAAAATACGAAAAGATGCACATAAAAAGAAAAATATGCACAGAGGAAAGTGCACGTTTTAGTCTCTACGAAATAGCTCAATTTAAATGTTGAATGACACCCTGAATTTAATTTCAATTGCTATGTTAAATCAACTGCTAGGTTATTATACATTTTTCCAAATTTTCTGGGATGAATCATGTTTTGTTACCCGCAAGAATGTTCTTATGCAGACAAAGCTCTTTCAACTTGAGTTTAGGGGACAAAACTTGCAAGCTTCAATTTTTTTTAAATTCTGTAATTTTCAACACCATGCGTTGCACCCTGTAAAATACCACATAACTTTTTCACCGTTCTCAAACTAGGATTTTTTCTTGAATTTTCTTCATTTCTTCTGTTAAGCCTCGTCCTATTGGCCCTGGCAAATTGTTGAATAACTTTGCTACAGACTTCAGT
Organism: Teleogryllus occipitalis; assembly: GCA_011170035.1. NCBI lineage: Eukaryota > Metazoa > Arthropoda > Insecta > Orthoptera > Gryllidae > Teleogryllus > Teleogryllus occipitalis. Next base: position 43,512 of record BLKR01001024.1, on the reverse strand, counting down.
CGGACATGTTTCGTTTCGGTCATGTTTGGATCAACTTCCTGATGAACTGTACCGCTCTAATCACACAGATATGATGCGAACTCGAAAGCCATCTCAACTTTCCTCCGAATTTTATGAAGGAACAAAAAAATAAAAAATAAAAAATGTAAAATATGCAAATATATGCTCTTAAAACGAAAATATGCTCAATCATCCTAAATGTGCAAATAAATGCACTATAAGAACTTGTAAATCGATCCCAAACAATAAGAATGAGTTTGTGTGCTTTATGCATATCATTACGTTTAAGGGAAAAACATGTAAATATGCTAAATCCGCAGCCTAACTCTCACGGCTTGTAGTTTTTTAAAGCGGGACCAGATAGAAGTTTTGCGGGCGAGCCTGCTGGCACGTCGTTATGTTGCCCATTCCGCGCGCCTGCTATAAGGCATAACACGCTTATTTCGTAGGATTGAGTGATTTCGTGATTATTGATTCCGGGCGCATCAACTGCTAAGTTCATTAGTTCCTTAAATATAGTGCATGTTTCTTCTCGGGAGGTGAGAGTGATTTTCACCCGCTGGATGATTAGATCCGGCACCGACCTACCGTTGGTTTTTGATTGATTGATTGATTAGAAATTCCTGGTGCGTCATCTGAGAAGGTCATTAGTCCCATAAGTGCGTAAATGTTTTCCCTCGGAAGGAGGCGGGGATCGTCTTCACTAGATGGTGAGATCCGGCGCCAACCTACCGGAGTAGGCTAGCGGTGTATTCCCCAACCAGGTATCTTCCAGCAGCGGGGCACCGCCCCAGTCCGGCACAAGCTCTAAGCTCTCGGCCGATCTCTTGGCATGTATGGTAGTGTAGTGCATGTTAGTGTAAGTGTGGGTAAGTAAGGGGTGAGTTTAGGACCAGGATGAGAAAGGAAAAAATCGCGCGCAATCCGTGGCAAGTTTGTTAGTGTACCCTCCGGCATTCGCCCTAGTGTAGATCGGAGAAACCACGGAAAACTACCTATCAGAGCAAATGGCCGCTAGAATTCTCCTCCAGATAGAATCGGAATGCGACCTACGTAGCTAGAACCCTACGACCTCCTGGTCAAAGGCACAGCAGTGAGATTAGATGATGCCCTGAGCCTCCTCTCCCGGTATATTTCGTTGGAGAGAAGGTAAACTAATAATAACTGAAATTGTTGATGTATTGAAAATGAATGTATTTGTCATTTTAAATTTTATGTATGGTAGTGTAGTGCATGTTAGTGTAAGTGTGTGTACGTAAGGGGTGAGTATAGGACCAGGATGTCCCTAACAGGGACAGATTTATGCTACATAGCGATGTACTCAGGCCCAAATCCTGTTTTTATTATCCACGCCTGGGTGTAAGGGAGACATGCCACGGTGAGCATGACGTACCATGACGTTATTTGGTCTGCCTAAGCTTTCTTTCGTCACACAGCTACAGAAACTGAGACGATTTGTATTAGAAAGCTACTTCATTTTTGCCCCAGCCGGGAATCGAATCCGGGACTGCCTCACAGAATGTTAGCACGCTGTCCATGAGCCACCCGAGGGGCTTCTGAAATTGTTTTATCGGGGAATCTAAATGAAACTATCAGCCTTAATAATACATTATTATTATTATTATTATTATTATTATTATTATTATTATTATTATTATTATTATTTAGTATTATTACTATTTAGTTTTGCAATAAATGTTCTATAATGATAATGTTATTATTAGTTTAATAAAGTTAGACGTAAGTTCGAGTTGTAAATTCTCGCTTTATACGAGACTTTTTCCAATGTACGAATTTCTGAAATTGCCGCGCAGAGGCGCAAAGATTGTCGATACACTTACGAAATCTCTTCAAGTCAAATTCTTCGGATTTGTTTTCTAACATTCGACGCCTTATAATACAATAATCGATCAAAAGTACCTCTATGACCCCTTCCCAGGGCAAGTGATCTTACGTAGTAGTAACTTGCCTTTGACATCCATTGTTTGAATGATAATAGCGTGATCATAAGGGGTGGATGATGAAGAAAGGTGAGTGATTACGAATTGTTCGTTATATTAATATGTTTGGGATTATGTTGAAAAAGGTACGTTGTAACAAGACAACTACGCAACGACAAGGTGAAACCAATCATATCATACCCGGATCACGCAACCAGTCTCCTCGAACTTGGACTTTGCGCGAAGGCTCTGCGCCACCTATGCCGGCTTATCGTGTGTAAAGATGGCAAAAAAAAAAAAAGCATTGATGTTTTCCACCAGAAAAATCGATATATTAACATCGATATTTTGCTTTCAATGTTTTCTTCACATCGATATTTTGTTGCAAAAATACCGATGTTTTTTTTAAATAAAGGGATTTAAACACGTTGTAGAGTAGCAGTAACAAGCAATGTAACACAGCAATGTCGTTGTTTTGCGTCATCATCTTTATCACGCTGCACATTTCGCCTGCACAACCAGAGGAAGTGTGGGAGCTGCTCGTGTTATGAATGTGTGTTATCGCCAGGCGATGACTGAATGATGCCTGAATCGACAGTGAAACACAAAATCGATAGCAAAAGACGATGTTCTTTATTGTTAATTTCATTCTTTACATTCGATAATAATTTAGACATACTACTAACATGCTGTTAACCAAACAATAATATATATATATATATATATATATATATATATATATATATATATATATATATATATATATATATACCTTTTACGTACTGTAATTAAAAATGAATAGGAAATAGAATGTTTATTAGTCTATAATTAAAACATCCATGTTTTAAACATATTTTGTTGCAATTGCAATGAGAAGTGCCCAATAACACGTACCTTCGAATTTATTGGTTGCACCTACAGCAATTCGTCTAGGAGAGCGACAATGTAGTCAATAAGAACAAAATGTTGGAGTCTCACATAACTGCAGCCGATCCTTTAGCACCTAGTCGCACTTGCAAGAACAGGCCAATACTGTTACATTACCCGTCCATGAAAGTGAATGTCTAGATCTGTCCACATTTCTAGTGCTATATACACAACGGATTGTGGGCGACCAAATGGCGAATTAATACTCGGAGAATTCTTAGATATACGTGTCTCGGTGGGCAATTATGAAAAGAAAGATGCGGGGTAGTTCGCCGCAATCAGAAGACGAAAATAATTCGTAACTTAAGCGAGATTCGTATTCATCCAGATTGCTCAACAGCCGTCTGCATCATTTAGGTCGAGATGAAGACAGCGGTAATGATGATGATGATGATAAAGGCCACGTGAATGTACAAAGCCAAAAGTTATACAACACCTCTACAACGGAAAAAAGTATTTCTCCATCTTTCGTGAATAATTAAAAGTAATATTTATATAGCATATATTTTACACACCGTTCACTACGCCCAAATAATTGTTGATAAAAATAACAATTGTAGACAAGTAATATATTTTTACGTGTCTATTACCACATATGTTATGGTACATCATTTTGCATCTTCTAGCAATGCAGAAACGTATTGGTTGACTCGTTTGAGGGAATACAAAATAGCCAGTCAAAGTTGTACCAACGAAGTAGGTGTTACTTCGTTGTTAGGGACATTACTTTAATTACTGATTTCTGAAGATACTTTTCATGTTATAGTTTAATAGAAATACATTTTTATTAAATTGTGACAGTCATCAAAAATTCAAATATTTACCTTTTACATTCGTGTTGAGGCGCCATGTTAGTCATGTGATTAATGACTTTTTCTCTTATGCAGCTTGGTCTCACATTTGTCAGCAGAAACTGAACCGACATGAACATTATTATACAACAGACATTTAAGAAATCCATTCAAGAATCCACTTTAAGTGGCCAGTACATTTAAGTTCGATATCAGCAAAGGGATACAGATCCGGGAAACTTCTTCCATAAAGGGTTTATGTCATGTGACCTGTTCCGTCATCCATTGTTCTTCTTGGTCTACCAATGTCCCTTCTTCCTTCTGTTCTATAGTTCCTGGCTCTGAATGGAAATCTGTTCATTGGAATTCTTGATTAATGATTGTACCATTTTATCTTATTTTCGATTAGGTTTTCGAATAGCTTTGACTTTTAAGCGTCTCTTATTTCAAAATTACATTTGTTGTCGAGGAGCGAGCACCCTAATGTGCTTCGCAGAAATTTCATTTCTGCTCTTTGTATTTTATTTTTGATTTTCTTCGGGTTCATCCATGTTTCGCTGGCATACATGAGTGTGGGGACTGCAATTGTGTAAAACTTAAGCCATGTGTCTTTTCAGGTTCCGTTTCTCAGTTACTTATCGTTCTACAAACACTTCTGAATTTTACTAGTTTCTCTTCCACGTCATTATCTACATTAAAGGATATATCACAGCCTAAGTATTTAAAGTTGCTAAATAGACACTCTCGTGGATTTTATTTTTGATATTTTTTTGTAGCAGTTCTCCAATGTTACCCCTTTCTGATTCTTGTCCGCAAGATACAAGTAGAGCAACACCCGTCACGAAATTGCGGGAAAGGAAAGTAACAGGGATCTCTGGTGAACACATGGACTCTTAGCAGATGCCGGAAATCATTAGGAAAATATGCTATTGCAAGTTTTGTTTAATATTCTTCTTGTTATTATTTTCCTTGGTACTGTCTTATCTTCTGCCACTTTCCTTTACTCTTATTCGTCGTTCTCTTCTCCTAGAAGCTTTCATTTTTCATAAACATACACAAGTATACACATGTCAACTAATGCGGCGAGATTGTGGTGTATTAAAAAGCTCACTGTGGATGAAGAGCTAGAAGTCGCTATGTAACATGTATGTTGTATACATTAGAGATATGACTGGAGTCATGCGCACACTCAAGGTTGAATGTGAATGAGATGAAAGTGAACCACTGTGTAAGGTTCACTAACATATTCGGATAAAGTTGAAAGCTCACTCTTTTTGCGTCTCAATCAATTTTCTTTTGGCTCTTCACGTATTCATATCTTTTTTTTCAGTTTTTTATGTTCTTTTCCTTCTCTTCCCTTGATGCTCCTTATGGTATCTGTGTTCTGTTTCTTCCACCCGCCTTTTCTTCTCTCCAACCGATTTCTTTCCTTTCCATGTCCTTAACTTTTCTCATGGCAAGTGTTTCTTTTATAGCGCAATTTTAATGTTAATTATTGTTAATGTAAATTTTAATGTTAATGTTTTGTGTGCGTTTCACGTGTGTGATATGCCACATTTCTCGCGCCTTTACACGCTTCATTATTTCAGTCTTTTATTGAAGCCCCTTCTCATTCAGTTTCCTATTTAATTATTACGGCGAGGTTCACCTTAGGCCCCTTTCAGCTCTTCAGAGCGGCGAAAGGGGAGTATTTTGGATGAGTGAATGAATGAATGTTACGACTCCCCAACATCAGCATCTTCCTTCACCACGGTCTTCGATTCACCTTTCTTTACCATTTGTATTCCCATTGCTCGGATGTGTAATAATGAAATAATGTAACAATTCTGACGTATGGAGCTGTGAGAAGATCTCCAGTCGCGATCACACGGTGAGAGCATCCGTGCCTTAAGCGTGATTACTTGCTTAGATGACTCAGGGCATCAATTGATGTCACTGCAGCGCCTCTGACCGGGAGGTCATAGGTTCGAGTCCCGACGGTGGCAAGATTTTCGACACTCGCTTGTCAACTAGGTCGAATTCAGTCGCTGTGTGGAGGAGAATTGTAGCGGCCGGCTGCTTTGATCGGTAGTTTTCCATGGTTTCTTCTATCAACATCAGGCGAATGCCGGAACAGTACCAAAATAAACGGGTCACGGACCGCGCGAGATCATTCCTTCCTCTTCCTTAACCTTTCCTTACCCCTTACGTACACACACACTTACATGCGCTGCACTACCACCCTTGTCGCGAGACCAGTCCGGAGCTTAGAGCTTCTCTCGGCTGAGGTGGGGTGGTCCGATGGTGGGAGATACCTGGTTGGAGAAAACCCTGCATGCCGACGGGTAACTGGATCTCCCCACCCAGTGGGGGAATATCACCGCCATCCCCCATGATAAAACATGCACTGCACGTAAGGGACTAATGTCCTTAGCCGTTGACGGAATCATTAATGAATTAATGAAGTGTGATTAGAAACTACAGTCTTAGGTGCAACCCGCACCAGAGCTTATCCGCCCAATCCCCGGTGCCTCCCTGTCGGCTTTGGAGGGCTGCTTTATCTTAATATTCAGTGAAAGCCGCTCAACCGGTTACTTCCAATCAGCACTTACCTGAAGAAACAGCCAATTTTCTGTGCTACCGACCCACACCTCGCCCCAATATCGGCTGCCAGGTATATTCCATAGAACTACTGGAGCTAGAACAGCACGTACTTTCATGCCCGTACTTTCATGCAAAAAGTACGCAAAAAGTACACAAATTTTCGAAAAATTGTACATGACCTTATTTTAAAATATATCTTTAAGGAAAAGATTTCACTAAGGAAAAAATCTCTATCTTCATAGTTGTAGGTGTAGGAAGACGCCGACAAAATTTTGAATAATTGCTATCTTCGAAAAATCGGTTTTCAACGAAAATGAAACCTGCACCATTCTCTTAAACGTTCTTCATACTATCGAACAAAAAAAATTAATCAAAAACGTTGGAGCCTTTTTTAATTAGGAAAATATCCCAGGAGCTGCATGTACAGTATCCTTTCTCTCACATTAAAAATTAAAAGATCGGTTTCAAATTTTAGGGGCCGCCACATCAGCCAGGTTGATAGAAGAATATCTATTTTGGAGAAAATCGGCTGAACGGTTTAGCCGCTAGCGTTGTTCACGGACGGACGGACGGACAGTCAGACGTTTTGGCGTCATTCGATTTTTCTGTATCAAGAACCCACAAACATGAATTCTGGCTACACCACGTGTTATATATTTTTTCTAAATGTAGCAACTGGATGTATTCAATTTTTCGTTACCAGGACCCTGTAACAAGAGTTCTTCAGCCGAAAATTCGCAGTTTTTACGCGCATTACATAACTTTCTCTCTACTGCATTATCGGTGGCGAGAAAGTAACTATTGACGGCACAATTGGCCACCACAACCATTGAAAGTTAAAATTTATTAAGAAAAATGTAAACATGACAGTTCCAAACTCTCATAAATCATAACATTCATTAAGCGATCACGGTGATTTGAACGGTGATTTTTCCTCGGAACCGCCACGTACAGCTTCACTGTACTTGCTTCCGAATATCCTTTTTGAGCATTTGAACGCACGCATTTTCCGTTATGTGCATTCCTGTTCAGCCGAACACGTCGGAGCGAGCCAACACCGCCTCTTCTCTGTAGAGGCGGGTTTGAGTGAGCAAACACATATAGGTGCGTCAAGTAACAGGTGACTCGAGTGAGCGGTGAATTTGCTGTTCGGGTGGCCTTGTTTGAGATCACCTTCCTGCATCTCGCATTGCTAGTCGACGCGACGCGACGTCTTGACGCGGTGACGTAAGAGCTGCTTCCTTGTGGCACCTGGGGACTCAGCGCACAGTTGCATCGCGGACGCGACCTTCAGTTTGGACGCCAGCGATGGCCACCGGAGGAATCGTGCCCGGCGTTCAACACTAGTACGCCAGGGAAGTCTCTCGGCAGACGCACCAGTGGCTGGTGAGAGTGCGAGCAACAAAAATTATGTTGGTAGTACGAACTGCAGCTTGTAACAAACGAAAACATAAACTGCGTTTTCACCACAATCATAACACATGCCGGAATTACTTGTTTTCCAGTGATATGGTTGCAACCAACATGAATGAAATTTTTAATAGATGTTGTGGAAAAGATAGAAAAGTATACTTTAACAAAAGAAAAAAATCGTTATTGAAGTGGTACTTTAATTAGCTTAAAAATAAAATTAACTAAAGTACCACCATTGAGAGAAATAATGTTAAGCATTGTCTTCAACTATGAACAAATCGACAGTCTAAAACTCAGAGTCTTGCATAATTTCCTCTAATAAACTAGCTTTTGCAACAGTACAATTTCCTTACTGGTGTGTATAAATTGTTTACTCTTAGTTACTCTTATTCTTTAATTTTGTGTTTTAAGTTAAATATAATTTATCGTTATTTAACAAAAACATTTTCCTATAAGCCAGATCTTGTGGAAAGCAAAGAAGAAAATTCAGCTTCAGTCGCGCACTTACCTTGACATTTACATCACAAAAACAGAATAGATCTCATGGGTTTGATAAATATTATGGATACTTTATATATTAAGCATAATAATGAACTGTAAGGAAATTCGCATTACATAAAAGTAGAGAAACTGAATTTGAAATTAAATAGGGAATTACATTTTATATTTAGTTATATTTGTAAATGAGATTTACAAAACGAGATTGAATGCATCTTGCCAATACTAATGTAGAATTTAACCATGCAACTTAATAAATTAATATTTTAATATTATTGTGCAAAACTAGCATTATTTTTCTTTCTTTGTAAATTGGTATAAAGCTATGAGATTTCGTTGAAAACAAATACTGACCTGAAGCAGAATTTATCAACCATTGGTTTGCAATCCATTGTTGTTACACAAAATTAAATTTTCAATTTTTTTTCTTTTTCATATAAATTCGCGCATTAAATATTTACTCCGTAGTAACGTAAAGCGTTATTAGAGAACTGAGTACACATCAATTATTTATTCCTTTGGAGAGAGAATAGTTTCGAAACACGCTCGTCTAAACAACCCTATGTTTCTTTCCTAAATTTAAAATCGAATTTTGTACTTGCAAATTATTTATGTGGTTTGTTTTATATTAAAATCAGTCGTGGTTGATGGATGGGTTTTCAAGCATTTGAGACTTAGGAAGTCTGAATTTGAATCTAATCAATCTGACCGATGACCAGGAGCTTTGGAGTCGGCGGCGGATCTCGCCATCCAGCGGGGAAGGATCACCGCCATCTCCCGAGGAAAAAAACATGCACTACACGAACGGGACTAATAACCTAAGCTGTTGACGCGCCCGGAATTACTAACCAACCAACCAACCAAGAACTTTGGAGATTGTGTATTGAACTTGCATATTTGAAGGATTTTTTTCGGTCCATAAACATGAAGCGTATGCGAGAACCGCGTGTATGACTCCGACATTCGGACTTCCCTTCGGTTCTTCTCAAAAATAAATGTCGTGGATTCCAAGTAAGGTTTTATTTTATGGGTATTAAAAACCTTCCTTCAAACAGCTAGGAACGTGACCTAACAGCAGGGATCCTGAAAAACCATTTCTCTCAATTTTTATCTCACCACATGAATGAGGAACAGTTTATCACAATTTGCGTATATTTATAGCCTAGAACTTACAAATCAATTTACCAGTATCTGCACATGAAATGCGACCCACTATTTACACTTTTATTTATTCGTAATTAATTATGTTGTTAATAAAATTGTAATTAATTCAAGTTGATAAATGGCATCTTTAATTAATGTAGTATATCAATGTAAGAAAATATCATGATATCCGTAAGTCCATTTATCTTTGTCTTTCTCTTCCTCTCTTAATTTTCGCTACTTTGTGAAGTTGGTGCAGCCATTACGCGAAGTGAAAAATGAAAGGAAAAGAGAGGAAAATTATTTTCGAAAATATTTTATATTCTACACTAGAACTTTTCCCCGCTGAACGTTTCATTCTAACAGGTTCCAATTATTTAAAAATTCTCCACAGCTTTCCTAGATTTGAAGCGTTTAACCCACGCATTATTTTCAAATCCGAAAGTTGGTTCTCGGCTTCTTATCTTCAAGGTCTACTACGCATGTCGTAAGACGTACCTGCAAAAACGAAAACGTTCTTTGTCTAAAAAGTACGCCAAAACAAATCATTTCTTAAGGAATTACAATATTTAATCTCCAACCAAATTGTACACTTTTATACGCGATTGGGGAAAGATAATGTAATACAGGGAAGTAAGAAAGCAACGATAGAGAGAGAGAGAGAAACAGAGAGTGAGCGAGAGAGAGAGCGAGCGAGAGAGAGAGAGAGAGAGAGAGAGAGAGAGAGAGAGAGAGAGAGAGAGAGAGAGAGAGAGAGAGAACCTACAAGAGATGAACACACAGAATATAAAAATATAAACCCGAAAATCGTGTTGTAAAGTCCTAGGACGCATTGTTTGTGATTCATGCGCGGCTGGTGTAAGGAAACACCGTTAAGAGATCCATGTGTTCCGGAATTGCAATAGCGCATACCAATTTTAGACGTAATTCGACATATTTCCGTGGAATCTTCGTTCACTTGAATAATACTGACCACTATCGAAGCATTCCAGTACATCTAATTAAAAACACTTCTCATGAACTAACAGGATGAAATATGGTGAGCTACTGTTTAACGAAGAATACAAAATTTCAAAATCACTAGCAAGCTCGATTGTTTTCAAATCACTCAAGAAGATACTGCTAAATGACTTGGTCACTCCTTCCCTTCCTGCAATAGAGAACAATGATGTCCGTGGGAATGCAAGGCTATTGTAAGAGGTTAAGAAAGAACATATAACATCATAACAAGAGTTCTTTGACGTAATGTGGTAATGTGGTTGCCTAAATGACCCCATCTAAAATAGAAATCTAAACAAACCGATAATAATCCTATATGACATCGTTCCTATTCACAGAATGAAAACAGAAAACGAGTATCATGGCAAAATGTTGTTGAAAATGAAATACCAATAAAGTTTGTTTTGGCAATCAAATTTCAACCTTCATTCATATTTGATTTCATATTACAATTTTACTTAATATTTATAATACTTATTTAAGTTGACTTCTCAATCATAGTCACATGAAACATCCTCTCTTTAAGTCAAGCATATCAAGGTCGCGGGCAATGTAATAGTAGAGCTCGCTGTTAAAAGCGCTGTCCGACCAGATTATGATATATGGAAACGATTACAGCAACATTCATTTAATTTGGTAACGATGCACCGTAGGCCCATAAAACGATTATGAGGGGATAGGTGAGTTTGTGAGAGGATCAGTTGTGGAGGCACATGGTTGATTGATTGATAGTGATTCCGGGCGTGCCAACGGTTAAGGTCATTCGTCCATAAGTGTAGTGCGTGTTTTTATCGCGTGAGGTGGTGGTGATCATCCCCTACTGGATGCCGAGATCCGGCATCAACCTATGTCTGTTTGCTGGGCTTTCCCTAACCAGGTATACCTCACCAGCGGGGCACCGCCCCAGCCGGGACAAGCATTAAGCTCCCGACTGATATCTCGTCTCGTGTGGTAGTGTAATGCACGTTAGTGTAAGTGTGTGCAAGGAGTTAAGATAGGACAAGGAAGAGGAAGGAAAGATCGCGCGAGGTTCGTGGCTCATTTGTTAGGAAACTGCTCCGACATTCGCCTGGTGTTAATCGGAGAAACCACGGAAAACTACCGATCAGAGTAGCCGGCCGCTAGAATTCTTCAGACAGCGTCTGAACTCAACCCGCCGTCAGGACTGGAACCCTAGGGCCTTCCGGTCAAAGGCACTGCACTGACATCAGTTGGTTCCCTGAGTCTCCTTTGCCGGTCGTCGTTCATCTGAAAAAATATCTGACTGACGATGAAATCTGTATTAAATCAAATTTCCAGATTATCCTGGTTGTGATCTGTCTGAAAAGAAGAGAAAGAGAAGGTCTTTTATTCCAATATTACATCAAGTCACAAATGTTGAAAACTTAGTATTCTTTTATGCATATCCATGAATGCAATGAATTTCCATCTAAACAATACATATCAGTGTATGCAATGCTCATCCACCTTTAAGACAATTTTTAAAGTAATTATATCGTACTCTACTCACTTAGAAAAAGAGAAAATAATGAGGGAATCAAACAAATCCAAACCAAAACCATATTTATGACCTACCATGAAAGAGAATGTGAGTACAAGCATAATCCCCTCATATACTTAAGGCATGCTAGAAGGCTATGGAATAATACATCAGAGGATCTGAAGGGAGAAAAATAATATCACTGAAATGATGTTTTTTCGGACCCATTTCATATGAAGTTTTTTTGTTGTTTTGGTTGGAAGTGCGTCTCTCAAATATTTGTCATTAGTTAATGTATGCTCTATATAATGTAAATAATTTCAACTCTTTTCAAACGTATTAACATTAAATACACGATAATTATTTAAGAAATGATTATTGCAAGACTTTTATTTGAATAAGTGGTTGAAAAGTTATTAACCGATTCTATTAGGACCAGTTTTTGTTTGAGTAACACTTGCAATGTACTATAATTGTCATTTAAATTGAATTTCATTCCACTTTTCGTCGTGGAAGAGATGGCTGATGTTGATGGAAGGCCAATGTTGAACTAGACTCGCAACTCGAGGCCATGGATTATTTGAACACGTATGTTCTAATTATTAATATTACGAAACTGATCTCAATTTCGTGAAGTTTGGCTTTAGATAACCAATGGATAATTTTAAGTTACTATTGATTAAAATATGTAGGTCCAATCATACGGTCGGAAACTTGATGACTAATAAATTAACAGATTTAGTGCTATTTGACATAAATACAAGTAAAATCAAATAAATAAATAAAAAGTTAGTCTCTTAATGCAAGCTCAGCAACACAAAAAATTAAAATACATATAATATACATATAATTCCATCTTATCGAAATTTTGTCAATGTTTTGTAAATAAGCAGAGTCATATCTACAAGCCCAGATTGAGTCATTCATGCAGATTGTTCTAGAACGCACCTACGTCATAAAATGACGTAACGTATGTAATACAAATAACAAAGCACAGGAACAGATGACAAGGCGAATTCTCTGACGTCCCTGAAACCGTCTCCCTCAGCCATCCGAATTCACGCGGTTTCTTCGCTTGTTCTCGTGGTTTGTGGCATTTTGTAATTTCAAAAGCAATGATTAGATATTAGCACTTCAATTAACCTTTCTCAGAAAATTGGTAAATACTGCAAGGCATAACGAACAAAGTTTGTTTTTTTTTCAATCCGGTGGCCGAGATTGCTAAGGTAGTCGTTTTCTAGCGATTTCGGACCGAAGGGTCGCGGATTCGAGTCCCGTCTCGGCCATGGTTGTATTTGTGTTCGTCCTTTCACCCCTTATCATCACCATATCGTTTCATCTTCATAGTTGCCATACCGTTAACTCCAATAGTGGTCGCTAATGGCCTATTTTTTTTTTTTTAAGAAAATGTCATTTCCTACAGGAGCAGAATTATTTGGCATGTTTTGCGGAATAAAAGTGTGACCTTGGAAGTTGTACTTCGGAAAAGTGATACTTTTTAGTAGAGAATAGAACTCTTTCATTATTCATTATTGCTATCTCGTTGTTTCTAAAGGAAAGTTAGTAAGTAGTATGTTGATTTTTTTAATGCAAGAAAAACTGCGCTTAAGACTCACAGATTTTTTTAAAATTATATTTTATTTTGCAATTTGTTTGTGAACAAACATTTGGCAAAATTACATAGATTTACATAAACAAATACATGAGAGGAGTAAAATCCCATGACCGTACTCCACCAATGATACATTATTAAAACAAATTAACTATTAATTATAATTTCTGAAATGAATAATTTAAAGTCGATATGGAAGGTCTAGAGTATGATGGCGTTGAAGTCGTCTGGTGGAGTCACTATTGTCTAGTAAGTTGATGGCAAGAATATTCGGATGATTATGTAGTCTTTGTAGGTATTTTGCACTGGTATTCTTGATTTCTTCTTTTATTGTTGGAATCTGTAAGTCTTTGTGTAATGTTGCATTCGTTACGTACCAGGGGGCATTTACAAATTTTCTTAAGGCTATAGACTGGAAGCGTTGTAATATTTCAATATTAGAATTTTGAGCTGTTCCCCAAAGTTGAATTCCATATGTCCATACTGGTTTTAATATTGCTTTATACACAATTACTTTGTTTGCGATGCTTTACGATGATTTTCTTCCAAGTAGCCAGTTTAACCTTCTAAGTTTTAGGTCTAATTCTTTTCTTTTCTTCTTTATATGTTTTTTCCATGAGAGTCTTCTGTCCAGAGTAAGTCCGAGATATTTTGCCGAGTCATTTTGAGGAATACATTGCGATCCGATTTTAATAGGTGGACACGTTTCTTGCTTCAGACTGAAGTTGACTTGGACAGACTTCTTGTCATTGATCTTGAGGCGCCAGCGTTTCTGCCACTTGTGGATGGATTGCAGATGTTCTTCTACGAGACGAGATGCTTCTGCTGGATCTTCATGTCGAGCTAAGATGGCTGTGTCGTCCGCGTAGGTTGCTGTCAATGCGTTTACAGATGATGGGATGTCGGCAGTATATAATGAATAAAGGAAAGGTGCAAGCACACTTCCTTGAGGCACTCCTGACTTTATAGGGATAAGTTTTGAAGTTTCACCGTTAAATTTTATTTGAAAATATCTCTCTGTAAGATACGATTTTAACAAGTGATAGTAAGGATACAGTAGATTTTTCTTAATTTTATTCAATAGACCTGGGTGCCAAACCTTATCGAAAGCCTGGCTTACGTCTAGAAATACAGCAGAACAATATTCTTTATTTTCTAGCGATTCACTAATTTCGTTTACTACTCGATGAATTTGTTCTACAGTCGAATGCTGTTGTCTAAACCCAAACTGATGATGAGGTATTATTTCATTTTCTTGTAGAAGTGGATTTAAACGTGACAGAAGCAGTTTTTCAAAAACTTTTGATAATATTGGCAGTAGACTAATAGGTCTGTATGATACAACTTCATGTGTTGGTTTGCCGGGCTTAGGGATGACTATTACTTGAGCGATTTTCCATTGATCAGGGAAGTGTCCTAGTCTTAGGATGGCATAAGACTCACAGATAACCGATTTTAAATACATCATCCAAAGGTTAAGCATTATATTTATACATTATAACACTGTCACTCACCAAGATGACAAATTAATCTCCACTTCTCGTTTTTTATCGTAATTTCGGCCTTCTCAACACACTAAATTTTCTCAGGATTATAATTACAGTACACGTACAATTCTGAAACGACAATTTTTATTTCATCGTAGCTTACTTTAGTCCATCGTTTGTACTCGATTTCAGTTGTAAGGTTTTCCAATTTTGTAGGTTTCTTGTGTGCGGAGATAGCGGAAACGGAAGCTCATCAACTCACCGTTACGTCATGCGGTGTCTTTGGGTGACACACAACCAGTGGCTACTACTGACTCAGTTTCCTCCATCCTTAAAAGAAATCCTTTATTTTGACCACGCAACTATTCACTATTTTCGCAAACCGCGTTGAGAAATCATTTGAAACAATGGTGACGTCTCGGATTGAGAATGGAATTTTACATAATTATTCATTCGAAAAAGAGAACGAATACCTAAATAACTCATTCCACAGTATTGCTTACAAAATAAAATATAATAATGAAATAATAAAACGTGTGCGCTAGTTTTCGTTTTGAGGCCCGGTATTGTTTCCAAGGGAAGGTGAGGGAATCATGTGTATCCTTTGTGCGACTGTATTGAAATCAAATTTATTAATTCGTATTTTGTGATTTTGAAATTTAAAAAAATCAATGGATATTTTGATTTTTACATTTTTGTAAAATGTCATAACGTTAATCGACTGTGGAATTTTACTATCACTTCAACATACAGAAGTTCAGAATACGATGACACAACTCCTATGTCCAACGAAGTCTTTGGAATTCGAACTTTCTAGGGAACTCGATTTAGCCAACAAGTATTTTTTTGAAATACAATTTTATAATTTCTATAGAATCACTAAAAGAACATATCTCATAGTTTTCTTTATAAGTATTAGTCATATATTACTATGTATTGACTATACTAGATGTCAATACATATTACATCTTATAAATACTATCATTACAATCAATAGCAATCATAGTACACATCAATAGTATCATTACAATAGTACACTAGTCATTACAGTAGTAATAGACTATTGTAATGACCCGGTGAGTAGCCACTACAGAAGGGGGTTTACCGTCCCACGCGGACTGCAGCGGCAATTGGTGAGTAACAGGACACACGCTAAATTTGTTTATGGGCGCCAAGCGTGCGTCTTACCTGCCATCCTGCTCCGACCTTGAGAACCCCAGGGTTTGGGTGCTCTGGATTGAAGGGATGCATTACGTCGACTAGTTATTTGAATAATTTTATCGCAATTTTATACGGTGTAAACCGTCTTAAGTGGCGGAAACACGTTTATTGACAAATAGAATGCTCTTAAGTACAATTTAAAATTACTCTTTCCTTAACAATCTCCGGTCCAGGACTGTTGTTTAACTTAAATGGAGATGGACAAATACACAGAAATAATGGTGGCGATGATCGCATTACCTCACTTCTGTGGGATTGCACGCCCGCGGGCCATTACAGGCCAATTTCGCCGGTGGAGTTCTGGCGATGAACGGTTGAAGTGGCCTCGTACACAGCAGGAAGGATCTTGTGGTCCCGTTGCATGCCCGGGAAATCAGCAGCCGTCCGCGATCATGCTCGAAACGATAAATCACGAAGCCGATACGTGAGACGAAGCCGTCACACGCCACCTTGTCTGCATTCGCTCACCCTTTTAATTGCTTTTAGGATGTCGGTCCGACTGATCCACCACATGGAATTGATTTCGATTGAGTGAATGGTGTTTAGTCGGATTGCTTAGGTCGGCAGGTACTGGTACACGCCAGTAGATAGTTGACCGCCATAAGTTGCCGAATTCTAGTCTTATGAAGTCCTTCTCTCCCCAGCTCGTCCTATCCAGTCTGTCTCTCACTGTTTCTCCTAACGTGTTCTCAGAACAAGTGTCATCTCAAGTATTCTCTATCAGTTCTCTGCTCAAGTCTCCTCTCTCAAGTCACAGTTAAAGTTTTTTCTCTCCTAAATCCTCTCTTGCTCCCTCGCTTTCTTCTCCCCACCCCATTTGGAATTTTCTGTGCTCTGTCACGCGCGTGATACTTTGCCTCTGATTGGTTCGATCATCAGGCTTCTGGATCCTTCCACTAATCTTTTCCGTCAATTGGCTCTAGGCGATCCTTTCCCTTAGCGACTTATTTTGTTATGTTTTTAATTTGTCGCCTTTGTGGGACCATGGGGTCGTGGCTATCTCGGAGAAGGTGAGGCATCACCCGCTGTCTGCTGTCCGCTGATTATTTTATGGTGCGCCCTTAAGGATTAACTGGCGAAGTGCCACCTACTTCCCTAATGTTTTTAAACATCGATGTTTTAAAACTGCTTTAGCTAACGCTGCTTTAACAGTAAATCCTTGCGCAACAAAATTTAATTTGACAGTGGCCGTGTGTATTAGTTTATAATTGAAATTTACCTGAAAGTTAAGTTATAAAACGCTTCTTCAACCATAAGATACGAGAAGAGACAAAGAAAACACTAGGGCATCTGCATCATATTGAGCGAGGGATAGTGGGCGCGATGAAAGTAGTACATAGTTAATATTTCATATTTTAACTTTTACAAATTTGTGAGCCTGAACATTTTTTATTCATGAACAAAATATCGAAAACGTAAAAATATATAACTCGAAACATCGATGTTCAAACAAGATCGAATTCAATATATCGATATTTAAAACAACGATGTTTTTATAGAATAACGATATTTTTGAAAACATGGACATCGATGTCGCATTCCTGGTACTACACGCGCGAGTTTTCTTGATATGCCGCAGCGGAGGGAGCGGGGAGAGAAGGGTTCTGACTACGTCACAGTTTAAAAGGGCGTGCCAATTGTTGGTATAAACTCATCGCGCCAAAGCGTGGCCCGAGAAATACTAGTTATTTTGACGGCAGGAGGTGGATGTTGGTATCATTGTAATTTGGTACGTGCCGTTCCGAGTCGCACCACTAAAACCTTTAATATGGTTGCGGGCCATAAATTAAAAACTCAGGCATTTTACATTTGATTTCGGCGTGTTGTTGACCGAGGTAGTTTGCCCGGCTGCTCTGAACCAGTGGGGAGGGGGGATAGAACCACGCGTGATATCAGGTCGTTCCATGTATGACGCAGTGAAACACCATGGGGATGATTATGAATTTCTGAATTTACTAGAAAAAATCCTAAAATGTAAATTTAACCTATTTTTGCATTAAGGGGTGCTGACACTGATAGGGTGCATGCGCTACGCGCACAATGTTCTCGCCCAACATGGATGCACAGGACTTTCACTTTTGACAATTAATCTTTCGCGAGCGACAGTAAATTCCACGGCGGGACGCATGCGGCCCACGGGCCGCCAGTTGGACAACACTGGCTGCGCGAAAGCAACACTGGCATATCATGTGCGATAGCATTGTAGAACTACGTAAGCACTGAACATGAGAAATCATTCAGGCAAATATTCCATTTCCTGTAACTATCACTTCCAAGCGAAAATAATGTGTACCGAAATTGCAATTTTGGAAATGTAAGTGTAGGTTGGAATTGAATGCCATAAAATTCTAGTTTCAAACTTTTCATTTCTAACCTTCCTGTATTAAAATTTAACACATTTTAACGTATTTCCAAGAAAGATGTTTTACATTCTCTTTACAAACACTGCTTAAGTAATGAGATAAAGTAATGTAATGTCGCGAGCGTATCAATTGCTTCATCATTATCTGCCTGAATGATTTTTTAAAAATTTTCATTACTATTGTATTCCAATTACCATCGTATAATTAAAAAAAATGTACTCTCAATAATTTTAAATGCTAATGGTGATACCTTGTAGGATGTTATGGAAAACAACATGAAGTTCTAATTGCATTACTACTGCAACATTTTAAAGTGAAAGTTTGGAATATCTACAGCTTCTTAGAGCGCGCCCGTAAAACCGAAAATGAAGATTTTACTTTTTCCTATTTATATTTTATTACTTGCCCTTACACACAACACAGTCTACATCCACGGTTTTGGGATCCTTGATACCGAAAAAGTGCTTTTCTCAAAATGTGTTTGCCCTTCCATCAATGTGTTTGTCAACAACGCTAACGCCTAAACCGTACGGAGGATTATCATCAAATTGAATACTTCAGGTCGATCTGTAAATTTCGCGACCCCTTAATTTCAAAAAATTCAGGGTACTTTACATGAAATATTGTAAAAATTTTCGCAAAAATGGCTCCAAAATATTTTTTTTCGGAAAAGCAAAAAGCAGATGGAAAATCATTACAAATACTTGTGGAAAAACATTGATAAATGTTTAATCAATAATAATACCAATAATAATGTTAATGGTAATGAGATGGTAAAACTGTGCTAGTATTCTCGGAATTTAAAACCACGAGCAGAATCTGCGTAACAGATTTCTATATTAGATAGATATGTACTACATAGATATACAGTTCATTTTCAACTTGAAAAACCCATAAAATCCGAAAATGGAGTAACATGCTAGAAAAATCACCCATCGTTAAAAACTTTACCTTGGATAAATTGTTTCTCTGTTCATGTGAAAAGGCGATCCCATTTTTCATCTTGACTCATACATCGCTGCGATTACGTTACTGACTCGATTGAAAAAGATCACAATCATGAATTAAGACTATCATTCGATGACGTAGAGTTATACGGTGACTTGCATTTCATGCAAATATTGCAAAATAATAGCAATGGTCGCTTTATTACAATGCGTACTGAGATTACGGTTATCATTTACTTTTTATTTTATTCACAATTCATTATTTTGCATTAAGAGAGCGTTGCTGTCGTTGGAATGCTTGAGTTTCACAGATCTGCCCATTTGGGAGGTACTAAGAAAGAGGTTGTTAAATAGTTTATCAATATACCCGTATACATTGCGTTGTCCAGAAATCACGGAATTCCCGCAATTCAAAAATTCAATATTAATTACAAATGCGCTTTAAATTATCCCTTTTAAGACATTGTAAAAATTTCCGTAACCACGTAGAAAATGGTTTAAACTAATCCAACACAAAGAAGGTATTAAATCGTAGTATTAAAGACTTCGTCATCAGCGATGGCAGAGTGGTCTACGCCTATCTCGTCATTTGAGAAGAAATCATCCCATCTTTTGGGACTTCCGCCGGATCTTCCGGTGGGACGATTTTCCAGTATCAGTTACGACTGACGAGGATTCCATCCTTTTAACATATTTGAACCATTTGCTTTTTCTTGAGCGTGATTGTTCCATAAAAAAATTTAAATGAATTTCCTAATTTCTGTACACTTCATTGTAAATTAATACCTCATTTCTGTATAATGCTACTTGAACACGTCAAAGCCGAATTCTCAGAACTAGAAATTTTTGCTGGTCATGTCTTTCGAATCTTCTAATAACCTTATTCTCATTGGGTATCATAGTTTGCTCCTTTATAATTTGCGCCATACGATGACCATTCCTTATGTGATGGTAATTATATTATGTCAGCCAATATACTGGCAACCAGAAATAAACATTCATTATATGCGATTGAAGGTCACTGAAATATTCGTCAAGTACTAACAACAAATTGATTCCTCGTAAAGGAGCAACAGAGTAGGAGAAATTGGAAGATACCTAATAAGAGACTCCATTATTTTATTATACCTAAAAGCAAACAACGCACATTATTAACATATTATATTCTTCAAAATATATTCCCAAAGTTTCCACTCCTCTTTGTCAACAAGAGATTAGCCTGTCCCTCATCTCTCATCGCCTGCGCGGTAGGTCAGCGATGACAATGAGAAACCTTCCACCCCACGTGCAGCACCTCAATGAAGCAACGTGGGTCTCGTATCTCACAGCCACTCAGACTGTTATGACACCCAGTACGCCGCGTGCGACACTTTCGAGCATATGTAAATTGCAGAACTGAAATATCCACTTGTTACCGCTGCTCCACATTTCACTATCTTCCTTCACGTACACCTCAAGCATATCAACTTGCACTTCTCCTGTCCATTTGCCAACAATGCACTTAGACCAATCCGGGCGGGGGGGGGGGAAGGTCATTTTTTAGTGTGTGCTGAATTGCTGGGGTGTTTTTTTTTAACTAACTACATTTCTTTTGTTTCGGTAGATCCAACAATTATGAAATGACCCTCGTAAAATTTTTAATGTGTTTCCTCCAATTAATTTGTGATATTTTAAGATCGTGAGCTTTTGACACTTCGCTTAATTTTCTACAGCTATTTATATTTTTTCTTATAGTAATGGATTTCAAAACTGAAATACTGTCACAAAATCTTTATCTTTTCATTTTCTGCTAAGGACGTTAATTCATGAATGGTTAAAATGAATTCTGATTACACGCATTATGCCATTGTAGGAGAACTAAAATGTGTCTATGAACACAGATAAAATGTGAGTCTGCTATTGTAATCACCGTACTTTAATATATAACCAAATCGATTCGATTATGTAAATATCGATTATGTAAAATATTGTAGAGTCGGTAAGAACGTTTGGTTGATGGGACTATAATAAATAAAAAAAAAAGTTAGTCTTTCCGTATGTCAGCACACCGTTTCTACTTTCTCGCCTACTAGGTATATATGTAGAAACGAGAAAGTATTGCTTTGCTGCAGCGGAAAGTGGTGATATTTCTTCAGAAAAACGCGTATTGTGTGTCCATGATGTTGAAAAAGTTAATAAATCTTGCCCCTATGTATTTCTTCCTCTATCACGTTTAGTTATAATAAATTTTGTGTGGGCCTTCAATACCAAAAAACATTGTTTATGGCGACATTGTCTCCCTGTCTGTCCACATATCCATCCTCCCATCTGTATGTGAACAACACCAGCGCGTAAACCATTCATATGATTTTTTACAAAATGAATATTCCCCGATCGATATCGCCTGACTCGACGTCCTGTGAATTTGACACGGTTATTTTGAATTTAATTTTTTTTAATTTTTCAAATTTTTTCAAATTTTTCTCAAAAATGGGTCCAAAATTTTTCTGATTTTTTTCTCGGGTAGAGCAAAGAATGCTTAAAAATGGCACAAGTCGTATTTTTTTGAATTCTCTGAATTTTTGAAAATTGCACAATTTCAACATTTTTGGCTTCTTCCTACAATATTGAATATAGAGATTTTTCCTTAATAAAATCTATTCTTCAAAGATAATTTAAATATGGTCAGGTACACGTTTTAGGGAAGATGAGTTTTCTCGGAGAATTACTTGAAATGCACCATTAAAAAAAAATTCTCAAAACGGCTCCAAATTTTTCTTTAACTTTTTTTCTCAAATGTAGTAAAGTACGCTCATACAAATGGCGCAGGTCTCAGTTTCGTTGTACTCACTGCATTTTCAAAAATAAAAAAACAATGCAAAACTACCATTTTGATTACAAAGATGTTGTCTTTAATGAAATCTGTTCTAAAAAATAAATATTTTAAATAAGGCCATGTAGAATTTTTCCAAATTACGAGTCGTTTTTGAGTAATTCTGGCATGAAGTGAAGGTTCAAAAAGTATTTTCTCAATTTTTTTTCTTTACATTTTCTTGTCAATAGAGCAAATTTTGCTTATAAAAATGGCGCAAGCTCAATTTTTAGTGAACTCTATGAAATTCCGAAAATTGCAAAAGTTACAATTAATGCGAGAAAGTTTCTGCTGTTGTAACACTAGTTCTGAAGGCGATATGTTTGAAACATTTATGCCAACAATAAATGTTTAGTGAAGTGGAGTGAATAAACGTGGATGAAAATGAATGTTGCTTCAAATGTGTTCCTTTCCCACATCAACCCATCTACTTATTGCCATCCCCATATTCAACATTGGCAAAAATAATTCTCAACATTTATTAATTCACTTTCTAAGAAATTGAAAAATATACAAATATTATTTAGAGATTTCTGTATAATAAAATAGTAACTTTCTCCTGTTCGAAAAATACTGCTTCCATTCGATTTATCAACATCGATAAATAATTTTCAATATAGATAAGTATAAAATCATCTGCATATTTTGTCTTATTTTATGATAAGTTGAAATAATATGAAAAGAAAATGACCAAACAACGTATTAAATATCGGAAACCACAGATTTTTGGACTTTGAGCTACATCGAGCGAAGACATTGAGCTCTCCTTGATAAGTGGAATTTGTACCGGACACATAACACACAACACATGACACATTTGTCACACCTATTAGGTGGATAGGTCAACAACACGTCCTGGGTCTTACGACCATTTACTATGTAGACAGTATTTCCTTTCTCTTTAAAGTAAGAAATAAATTCAAAACAATTTATATGAAAAATATTTAAAAATAAATCTGTATTATTTTTATTATTATCTAAATATTTGCATGTATGATCACTTTTGCCACAAAAGGAATGTTTTAAAAAACAATAAAAGGCATAGTTCGTTGCATGTAAACGAATAAAAAAATTAAAAAATTATTAATTCGTGAAATACAATCGACAAATATAAATTCTACAGAAATTGCATGATCTACACACACTTGAAGATATCTCTTACAGCATGAATCCAATAAACGAAGAAAAACTCGAGGTTCTACAAAATGGCACAGACTTTCCCGTAGTAAAGTTTTCTAATTTCCTTGGTGTGGACTGGCTTTATGGACTTGCTCCATCCTCTTGCTAGCTGCGATATATCGTCGCCCAAAGTACATTTTTTTTTTTAATTTTCTCAACATTTAAGTTTTTTAGTAGTGGAACCGTTATATTATTTTAAGAATATTAAAGAAAAGTGAAACCTCTTCCTAAATGACAATTTTTATTGAAAAATTTAAAACCGTTTTTCAGAAAATAGGGATTAAGCATGACTAAATGCGCAATTTGAAGCTCTTTTTCACAAGAATCTGTTGAGTTTTCGAAAACCTTCATTGGAAATCATTTGAAGCAATTACACTTACAAATGCAATAGTGTATTTCAATCGATGAAAATGTCGATAATAACGGATTGAGAGGTATTTAAAAAAAATTTATATAATTTTTGAAAAACAAATGAATATACCAAAATGAACTTTACGTCATATTAAACAGCGCACATAGCAGTATCCTTTAGAAAAATGTGGAGCCATTTTTGAGAAGATGACGTTTGTGTGTTTCTGAAAATGCGCAATTTTGAGCTCATTTTCACAGAAAACTTGTGAGTTCCCGAGAAACTTTATGTAACATTATTTAAAGCTCATGAGCTCCAAAACCTAATAATGTGAAGGAATTGCCTCTTATGTATATATTGCCGACGTGAGAGACAAAAAAATTACATTTTTGTAATTTTCGAAAAAACAAAAGTATAGAGCAATAAGGCGTTTATGTCATCGTATAGGATACATTTGGCATTATCTCTACCAAAAATGTAAAGAAAAAATTGCCGTGTTTATGAAAATCTTGTTTTTGTAATTTTTTAAAATTTCAAATATTGCATGCATTGTTGCACGAAAACTAATAACATTTGCAACAAAATCTACATGACCTTAATGAAAGAAATATACGTGAACAACAAATTTCATTTAAAAGCAAAATCCCTGTCTTCAAATTTATAGTTGTAGGAAGACATTGAAAAAAATTAAACTTTTCCAATTTTCGAAAATTCAGAGTTAACCGTGAAAATCGGACCTACGGCACATATATAAGTGTATTTTACTTTATTCTTACAAGAAATTTAAAGTAAAAATTTGAAACGGTTTTTGAGCAAATTTTGAAAATGTTCGGGGGGTTTCATGTACAGTACCCCCAAATTTTAAATGTTTTTTCACAATGTCAAATCTTCAACTAGAGCCAGATGTACAGGGGTTTCATCAATTTGGAAAAGATCGTACGTATGGTTTAGGCGCTAGTAGTGTTCACAGACATACATTGCGTATTAAAAATTACATTTGATTTTTGACCAAAGTTTTCCGGAGCATAGAAATGAAAACTGACGTTGCTATTTTTCTATCGCAGAAGGGAAATCTACGATATCCTGGAAATAATCTGCACAATCATTTGCTTTTTTTAGAAACAGTTTATGGAAAATAAATTTGTTTGATAAAAAAAATAATTTTCAAAACAAGAAAGATAAAGCTCACAGGACACAGAAAAGAAAACAGTAACGATGATATGCAAGGAAAACGAACTGTAATGGTGACACGATTATTGGCGAATGTTATCTCAAACTCCAACAAAACAGTGCAAGATCATTCCCTAGAGGAATGAGTCAGGAAATATCTTCCACGCTCTACGCATATGAGCTACTAGCGAAGAAAGTATACAAGGAGAACATTTGAGTAATGAGCTTTTCCAAAATAAAAATGAAATTACCATTCAGTTACCCTTATTTATAGAAGATTGAAAATGGAAGTTAAATAAAATTAGAAATGGCAGCTAGAAAATGTTAAATCAGCGTTGAAGTACCTTACGTCATAATTCATTCACGTGAATGTCGCTCAACAAATGACGCCAGTTGTCGCGAATTGGTTTGATTTTCAAGAGACTGGGAAATTTGGAAAAATACATGTCATACCACTTTCCGCAAATTATAAACACGAAATTTGAGGCAATTCATAGCAATCCTGGAAATGTGGAAAATAAAATCACGAAATGAAAATAAGATAATTGAAAGAAATGGCTGCATAGAAGGAAGAGACTTCAGAGAACGTTTCAGAACCTGCTATTTCGAATACGTTTTAAATGCAGTAGCATTTATGTAATGTGATATTTTTTATAGAATATAATTTTATCAACTTAAAATAAATTAATATTCGGTTTTAATTCACCATGTTATTGTGGGAATCTTTGTAGAATTTTTATTATTAAACATCATACTTATTCTGAAACTCTATAGAAGAGCATTATACCGTATCTAGGGAGTCTTTCTAGAAAGTCGTTACATCTTGTGGTTTTGTGGTGCACATGTTAGATATTTCTCCTTAATACTGTTTAAAAATTAAACGAGCAAAGTTTGCAGGTAAGACGAAAACAAATATCTGTTAACTACGAAATGTCATATAATACTCGCTATTTCGAAAACTGATGTACGGTTTCGAAAACAAAAACCTGAAGTTGAAGAAATATCGCCATAACACTGCTTCAGTTAAACTTCAAAACAAGAATTGAAGAAAATTTAAAGCGATTGCCACTAAACGAAACGTAAGAGCATGCAAACCAAAGAATTAAGATATTTTCAGAAAAAGTTGATGTATTCGTACATACACGACTGGGGCAAATCGCTCTACTCCAGGGTTATGGGTACCACTCCCAAGTAAGACAAGAATGTTTGTCGTAATGGGTTTGGGATGGAAGGTTAAGGCAATCACATAACTCATAGAAACGTGTAATTATCATTCATTACATAATCGACCACGAAAGCCATGAATAAATTTCTCCACTTAGTCGCCATCATTCGTAAGGGATAGGTAGAGGTGTAGATACGTTCTCGAAGGCCCCGGTGTAGAAAGTACAAATGGGGCCTCTCACTGCCATTGTTATCTGTATTGGGGGTAGAGGCTGCCCTCACTTGAGGCCCTTGGTTTCGGGGGGCCCTGGTGACGCGCACAGGTTGCACCAACTGAGCTACGCCCCCAGAGGTATGTCGCTAAAAGAAAATGTTAACTGTTAGCCAGCGTTAAATGTTAACGCTAAAACAAACCTATGCGAGAGGTGCACAGTTTTGAGAAATTATACCGCTCTCTGTATGAGTTGTAAAGAGAGAGAGGGAGATGACTCAGTAACAGGTCTTGCCCTCTTCCCAGACTGTAAAACTCTTTATTTTTATGTTGGTAATATGTATGTTCTGCGACACTTGAGTTGGACGCCGTGCTTTCGCATCCTTTCTTAACACCCCTCAGGGCTTAAGCACGCTTCATGGCCATCGAAACTGTAGTGAAACGCCTCTTGGTACATTAGCAACACACATCTTCTCAAAGACCTAGCCATTAACCTTTGATAACTTACATTACAAAACCTTATCATACTTGTTTACGGAACCTGTCCACAGTTTCCGGCGCTTTTCATTCATTCAATCAAGGGAAAGAGCAACCCACAGAACCCCGTTCGTGCATCGACTCCCCTTTCATAACTTCCTCCGCAATCTGATTGATATTAGTTAATGAAATAAACGCTCGTCCTTGCAACAGCCAACAACCAATTGGCATTCCCTCTTTAAAATCCGCATTGCTTAATTCTAACGTTTAAGGGACGTTGTCATAACTACCCCCTTTACATCTTATGAATCTGAATATCCTCGCTCCTAACAACTGAGAAGCCACGTGACTGAGCGTTGAATTACCTGCACTCTATGTAATAAGTCAAAAATTAAAAAAGAAGCACGTCTCGGACACGCCTCTGGGTTCACCAGAACTCGACCGCACTTGGCCTCCTCAAAAAAACGGGATGGAGCGCCCTCCTGCTAAGTGTAAGACATATGTATGTATTAGTATGTACACACATACTAAGTGTAAGGAATTCCGAGGTGGTTGGTCGAGGAAAAGATATTCGAGCTAATCCTTCCGCGTTCCAAAGACGGAGCTAATCTCTTCTCAATGAATTCAGGACCACGAGTCCAACTCCGTAAGGAAACAACTGGGTCTAACCGGGTTCTCTCGTGCCCAGCGGTTTAAGGTCTCCTCATCTCTCCATTGCGCCCCTTGACACTAACGACGTGGGTATCGCAGAGAGACCGGTCAGCCGTGCGGGAGTGTCCAAATCCCTTTACGCAGGGCTGATGTCTGGCGGAACACGAGGGAACGGCGTTCTGGCACCTCGGGGGTAATTATTAAATGTCATTATAAATATATAACTATTTCTATTAAATTAATAATTAATTTGGGGCGCGTTCCGGGTCCTACAATTTCATAAATTAAGCACAGCCGTTATGCAATTTTTCTGCTTTTTTAATTTTTTTAAAAAATTTTCGCAACTGCCGTTACCCTAGAGAAGCGGGATTTTATTTATTATTCGGGGGTACATTAGGCTGCAGCCGATTAGGCTTATGCAGCGGAGGTACGGGCCTATCTTAAACAAACTAATTATGTAGCTAAAACGAATTGACAATACCGGTGATCGCCTCCCACGCACTTGCTGCTCCCCGCGTCGCGAGCCTGTGCGGGTTTCCCCCCTCCCCTGTAGCCCTGGAGAGGTGGGAATTTATTCAAAGATTACGGTATACAATATTTCGCTTCAGCCTTATTAGGCCTTTGAAGGTTGGTGAGGGCTTTAACTTAAATAAACTACTTATGTACTAACTTATAACTACTGACAGTCACCTATTTGTGAATTCTTTAGTTATATTAATATGGTATTTTCAAAGTTCTTTATTTAATTTGTATCTTCATGTCTTCTAGTTCTCTTCTTTATTCCATTCACACTCTGATTCATTCTTAATGTATATTTACAAACATATTTTCTCACTCATTCATACATTCGCTGCACTTCTCTATATACACGTACAGCGTATACACGTACAGTTGGTGCGCGTTGCAGGTGCTTCTGTCGGCGGGCGCGGACGCCAGCCTGCAGGACGCGCGCGGCGAGACGCCGCTGCTGGCGGCGCTGCAGCGCGGGGGCGGCGGCGCGGCGATGGCGCGCGTGGTGGCGCTGTTGGCGCCGCGCACCGACCTGGCGCGCGCCACCGCCTACGGGGAGACGGCGCTGCACCTGGCCGCGCGCACCGACCGCCCGGACCTCGTGCGCGTGCTGCTGCAGGTAACTAGCGCCATTTCGTTGCTTTCTTTGCTTCGTCTTCTTCTCGTCTTTTTTTTACTTGTTCTCTTTCTTCTCTTGTTTCTTCTTTTTTACTTCTCTTTTTTTCTTCGCGTTCTTCTCTTTCTTCTTCTCTATTTTCTCGCTACGGCGCGTAGTAGAGAGAAAGTTATGTAATGCTGGAAGAAAAAACGGGCAATTTTTGGCAGAAAAAAACTTATTACAGGGTTCTGGTAACAAAAAAGGGGATAAATCCTGTTGCTAAATTTAGAAAAAAATCCTTTAACACATGGTGTAGCCAGAATCCATGTTTTGTGGCTCCTTGATACCAAAAAAATCGGTTGACGAAAAAATGTCTGTCTGTCCATCTGTGAACAACGCTTGCGGCTAAACCGTGCAGCCGATTTTCTCCAAAATCGATATTCCCCTATCGATCTAGTTGATGTCGCGGTCCCTTGAATTTGAAACCGGTATTTTAATTTTGGGGGTACTTTACATGAAGCCCTTGCAACATTTTCAAAACTTTCAGAAAAATGGCTCCATCGTTTTTGATTAAATATTGTTGGATAGTATAAAGGACGTTTAAGAGAATGGCACAGGCATAGACTAAAGAGGTAATTCTTTACTCTATGGCACAGGTCTCATATTCGTTGAAAACGCTGATTTTTCAAAAATTTCAAAAATTAAAGTTTTTTTGAGTCTTCCTGCAACTAAAAAATTAAAGATAGATTTGTTACCTTAATGAAATCTGTTCCTTAAAGATCTATTTTGAAATGAGGTCATGTACAATTTTTCGAAAATTTTAGTATATTTCACGTAATTTTGCATGAAAGTATGGGCGAGAAAGAACGTCTTATTTTCTTTCTTATCTTTCATCACAGAGGGCACAATGATGGTGAATATGCCTCGCTTCTCGCTGGAGAAGTCGAGTAAGTTTATTGTATCCCTGAAGTCAACTACTTCAGCCATGAAATGCGTGAGGGTAGTGCATGTTATATCCCCGCAGGTGGCGGTGTTCCATCCCCGTTGGAACGTGAGATCCGGCACTGAATGCTAAGTAGGACTTTTTCTTGAGATGGTGAAGCGACAAATTTATTTCATTCGGGACCATTTAAAATGGAATGATCCCAAGGTTCAGACCTTTGGCCTTAGCGTTTAATATGAAACTTCCTTGAGTATTTTAATATATAATTTTCCACGCATTCATTCCGGAGAATGTTTTCGCCAAACTGTAAGGCATACCTTTGCTACGCGTCAACAAGAACGTGATGAGGTTCCAGCCTACGCCATTAACATAAATCAACCTTGAGCCTATTCAACGCGTTTTATGCAAAAATACTTTTTTGATGAACAATTTGTTAGGTAAAGAGAACAAATTTCGCGCCATTCTCATTTAAACTATTTACCGAATGTTCTCGTTCCAACTCATCTACAGACGCTATGCCCCTGATATATTTGTTTACAGAGAGATCCATTCTTGAAGGTACGTTTAGCATAGCTGTGTGTGTATCTAGTGTGGAGATTCAAGCATTATATTATAATCTAATCTAGATTAGATTATCAGATAATCTGTGTATTTGGTAAAGGAAAGGTTTTTTCTTTATTTATCATAAATTAAACCTTTTTGATCATACCTCAGAAGAATTATCTGATAAATGGATAAAAGTTTTTAATTGTCAAAAAAAATGTTAATTCAGTCATTGACACAACAAAAATTAAAATATTCAATTTATCACCTATTATAAATCGCCGTTCACCTCTGAGATTAGAATACAGACTATTACTCTTTAAGTCAGTTATATTACCAATAATGACTTACGAATGCCCAGTATGGGGTAGTGCTGCATCAAGCACCATCAACAGACTTAGTGTTCTCCAAAATAAGTATCTGAGAATAACTCTCAACGCGCCTTAGTTTATCCCCAACCATCAAATCTGACGGGAATTAGATATTCCAGAATTCAAGGAGGCATTTAAAAATTTGGCCAGCAATTTCTACAATCACCTACCAAATGCTCCTTGCACTGCAATATTCAACTTGAGAAGAAACACGGGCACACCGCGAAATATATCACGGTTCCCGAAAGATAAAACTTAAACCTCCTTAACTTGGCTTCTCCTTCTACCTTTCCACCAGTGTACCATCCTTTAATCACAGAACAAAAGTCAAAACTCTTCAGTACAGTTCAGAAATCAACCGCGACTTAAGGATGGCCATATCCTAAGAAGCCATATAAGATTATGTATCTCAAAACCCTCGAAAGACATAATTGACGAAAAAGAAGTAATGAGTTTGAAAAAAAATACCGGATGAATGGGCAAAAAGTACGATTTGACTGTGGATGGAGTAATGGAATGGGAGGCAGAGACAACGGGAGAACCCCAAGGAAACCTATCGCGAAGCCGTTTTTGACGACAAATTCCGGATGGATCAACTGGGATTTGAATCCCGATCCACACCCTCCTGACAGTGCCTAACATAAGTCTTATGGTATACAAGAATAATGTGATGGATTGGTGAATGTGAAGATATGACATGAGTTGTGGGTCACTGGTAGATTGAGAAGCAGGTAAGACGGGAGAACCCTGAAATAACAAGGTAACTCGCTGTGCCCACCAAAAGTTCCAGCAGTGGCCTTAACGTATAAGGGACATGTTTATTTTGTCGCGTATTCTTTGTAGCATTCACATTTGGTCTCCAGCTGTTAGAATGTACGAGTATATTCAAGTATTAATAATACGGTTAATCTGTCAACCATGTGTATAACATTGTTTTTCCTTGTGATAGAGACTCAAGGAAGAAAATGTTTTATCTTTTAAAAGAAGTAATGCAAATGATGAACAGCCTCAATAAAAGAGCTCTTTGTTTTCCTGAACTTTTGGCTCCAATGTAGTTAGATTCAAGTCTTATTTCATATTGATTAGATTGATCAACGGCGCTGTCAAATGGGACATCGAATGTAATTCACATACCACTATTCAACAAAAGAAGAACATAACCTGAAATTACAATTTTGAATGACTTGGTGATATAAACTCCATTATTCAAAAAGAAACTTCAAAAAGTTGTTGGAATTTCGATAAATGGTGTCCTACAGATCTGATTCACGTATTTCAATATTTCATTTTAGTAGGCGTAACCATTTATTGTACGCTGAAATAATTGAATAACGTTTAGAAAATGATTTTAAAATAAGATAGTGTTTTATGATTTGCTTTGTTTCTTTAATTTGCAACATTACTACTTAATAGTATCTATTACTCTTTACTTGGTTTTTGCCAATTCTCACAATAAGAAAGGGTTTATAAAATTGTATTACTTCTGTTCGAATGCGCTGTATCACATCGCTTCACTTTCAGGTTTAACGCTTAAACGTCTTTCCTAATTGATCTATTTAAATCGTGCTGAGGAAAATTACATTGACGATAAAAAGGCAGAAATGCCAAATTGGGGAATGTTTGAATGATTTCTGTTTTTGTATTTAATCTGTAATTATGAAATATTAAACAAAGAATTATGACAAGATGATATCAAATCTGATAGATTAGACGTTTGATCCCACTCATTCCTCAAAAAATAAGAGAGTATATTTTCAAGTACTTCGGGAATGTAGTACGTGATTCGCAAGAAATGCACATTACATACCGAGGTACCCCGGTTTTACTCACCATTTTACCTTCTATATCACACCAATGGTTCAGGATCACATTAATGTATTGGTTGAGCTTATCTGGTTTCTTTTTGCCAGGACATACCGACCATAGACGAGGCAGGAAAAAAGTGATCTGGGCTAATGCATATACCGGATGTAACATAAAGTATTATTATGATATTATTGTGTATTTTATAGGAAGTATAAACAATTACTAACTTTATTACAAAATTTTATCAAGCTTTTACCTTTGAACCACATATTATTACGCTAAAAAGTAAAAAGTCATGTATCCTCTGTTGTCTTTTCTTCTCTTTTTTCTTTTTTATTTCTTGATAAAAGCACATTGTATCTTCAGATTTCATGTTTGAAAGAAGACTCAAGGTTCCAACAAATAAAAATGTCACAATAGTATTCTCTCCCCCCCCCCCCCCAAGAAGATGATGTGCCATTTCACATGGGTTTGTTTAGTGCACACCTGATCAATTTTGTCTTTTATCGTAAGAATATTGATTTGAAGTGAAGTAACTGTTCATGAGGGTCGCAGAAAATACCGAAATTATTTGGACTAACACATTAAAAACGGGTTCGACCAGCTATGCGGTATGAGGGAAAGGTATTGTGAAATTATTTCTTTTCTTCTGATATTTTACTATTGCCAAATCTGGATCCTATTTCAACAAACATCTAATACTACGAAGGGAATCACTTCTAGTGCTATTGTGAATATTGTTATTTCTACCGTTGCCCTGCTTTGCTCACACATATTATCAATGTTAACTCTAATTTATTAAATTTACTTCCAATTTAATTATGGGTTCGACATACAGCATATTACTCTTTACCTATTGCATGTGGACACGTAATTCACAGAATCACGATTCCTGGAAGTTCTATTTATTGAAACCAATTATTAGAATGATGGCAAATAATATAAAATATCAGCCTTTTTAAACAATAAAAAATTAACATTTATTCTTATATATATTACAAATTCTATTGATCTCATGAGAATTACTTTTTCAATGTAGAACATTAAAATACCGTACGGGTTTGAATATAGTTCGTAAGTTTACATCAATATCTTGATAGATGGCTTCTCGGTTGACTAGCAGAATGTTGTCCATGAAATTGCTCCTTGTTGTACCAATTCTCCCGTCCTTGCCTAAATAAAAAATGTTCCGGAATATTCTCAACGATTTGCTATTAATAGGACTTCATATTTCTCAAAATTAATATGCGGTCGCGACTTTCCCTATCTGTGTTTCGTATGAAAACCTACTTGCGACTGACTATATTCAGCTATATATTGAACAATCCTTCCATGTACGGAGCTACCTTAAGATACATTCCCTCAAAACACGGTGTCTATTTTAATTGGAAATTCCAACTACTACATTCATAAAATTTCCAATTGCAATTGAATACTACAATTTAAACAATACCAAGCTCTCACACCTCAAACTAATCATAAATTCCCGCCTCACATCATTTCAATAATACCCAGTCTATGCTGAAAATCCGTTTGCACCTCACCAACCGCTTACGTGTGTTCGCTTCAATACTTTTACAGAGACTGATTCCTTGCGTCCTTTCACAAGATCACGATTTTCAATGCTCTCAGTACACCTTTGCATATAAAGTGTTAGGGGCCCTGTCCATCAATACAGCGCTATGACACCAAGCACGGAATATTACATTTTGTTGATCTGTTGTCCTAACAACGCGTATTCTTTGACTTCGAATTTGCATACATTGCTATTATTCCTAACGCTGAATGCCTATTTTATCATTCAACTAAACTCAGGGTTCTCTGCTTATCACAGTACGTACACATACATAACGTTACTTTAATTCTCTCTTAGCTTTTACTCGAGCTTTGTTTTGTACGCTTTCGCATGCGTTTCTTGTCTACATATATTACGCGGAGAAAGTAACAGGTTCTTCAAATACTTCGCAATAGTAAAATGGCAAATCTGAAACGATCAGGAAACAGATGCTTGACCATCAGATGTGTTAATAGCAACGTCACTACCAGATAAAGATGATTATTCAACTGTTATCTGACTGACAGCAGCACGCACTGTTTTATCTCCGTCGCAAAAATAATGCGATAACACTAGAGAGAGAAGACTTTTGTCCCGGAGATAGTCGCCCGAAAATATGTCACGATTCTCATCTCGACTTCCAGATGTCGCAATGCATTGTAAAGGATGCATAGAATATGAACCTCTTTTATTATGGAAAACTTTGGCAGTGACCCAAGATAAAGAACAAGCGGGCCAAGAAAGCTATTTCGAAATTGCCCCTTATCTGCTTTGTCAAGGACGCTTCATTTAGTCAAAAGACTTAATATTGTCACTACACCCAATTTCACCCTGACCCTCATGTCCCACATGACAATGTAGAATAGTACCGCAGTAATTACAAATGTATTCTTTCAGATTGCACGGAGTCGAAATAAAAATATCGCGACTCAGATATTTTTCCTCAACTTGATGTCTGCACTAACATGCACACACAATTGTACATCAGTTAACAAAAGTAAATCAATGAGAATCTGGAAAATACCTGAAAATATATACAATGTAAAACCGTAGAGGATTGAGGTGTCTTAGTTTGTGTGGGAAGTTTTTCTTCTCGTTCTCTTGAAACCGATTAAGACTAATTATTCGAACATTTCCACTCGAACAGTAATTCCCTTTCCATCTAGAACAAAGCGGGCGAACACGTAAAAGGAAAAGCCTGCCCCCAATGTTCTGTAATCACAACAATATTTCAGATGGAAAAAATTAATGGTGATAGTCCCACGATGTGGAGGTCTGGTGGAAATACAACTAATTGAGGCTACGTGAAGATATTACGATAAAACGGAGTAGTATTTTCCACATGAGTGGTATAGTGGCTGTGGCGTCATTTGAACAGCCCATTTCCAATGATAATCACATAAGTAACATTCAACAAAATTATATTAAATACAATTTAATAATTCCGTCACTTTTCAATCCGAATGTGTTAATTACAAAATAGTAACTTTAATATGATTGCAATGTATGATAGTTTATGTACTTTATATATTTCATTTTACAAAATGAGTTCAACCATTTAGATATTAAACCAGGCATGTGAAGGGCGCGGGCAAGGTACACTAGAGTTCGGGGGCACTGCGTCCAGAGCAACTGGCGCGAGATTTAAAAGTAAGGATTGAACAAAATACTCCGGAGTGGCGTTGCGTCACTGGATACTTGACCCATGACTGCCTTTTGGAAAAGTCAGTTGACAGCCATTGCCCAAATTTCGCTACATTTATTCTCATTTCCTCTGCTAAAGCAAAGAAATGATTCATTAAAATGTAAGAATGCATCTGTCAGATTTCAAATTGTCAATTCAGACTAACATTAATCGCTTTGAATAAAAATCATCTCCATTTTTAATCGTGTTTAGTTAAGAGTTCAATAATTGCGATAACTCCCTACGTTCATGTTAGAAGGTTTAACAAAAATTCATCTGTATGAACGGCGACATCAATAATTATAACTGTTCTTGCCATTTTATCAACTACAACTATGTGTCTTGTCCGTTTGCTTCGACCGCCCTGTTATAATGGAACAGTCCCTCAGATTTCCTTCCAGATGATTACTGATTACTTATTCAGGCTTACACTTATAATAGGGTATTATTATTGTATTATGTAATTGGCATTTTGGGTCGGGTTAATACGACTTTGGCAGCTAGCGGTATTCCCAGGCATGGGCCCAGTTTTTATTTACTACCCACACCTGGGGTAAGGGAGACGTATGGAAGCTAGCGGTATTGCTATCTCCCTACCTACCTTACTTGTCTGAGCATTTCGTTCGTCACACAGCTATAGAAACTGTGGCGATTTTTATTAGCAAGCTACAGGTTTCTTTTTGCCCCGGCTGGGAATTGAACCAGGGACCGACCCACAGAGAGCTACTACGCAGTCCATGAGCCACCCTAGGGGCTGATATTATTATTATTATTATTATTATTATTATTATTATTATTATTATTATTATTATTATTATTATTATTATTATTATTATTATTATTATTATTATTCCTCTACTTCACAACTAAGGAAGTTCGGTTGAATATAAAATCCACTCTAGGTTGCAACCAGCTTCCTAAAGAGCAGATCTACGGACTGTCGATGTCTCTACATTGCTTTGCACAAAATGTGGGCTGTTCCAAATATAGCAATGTCTGGTTCTTCCTAGTCTTTTGAATGACCTATGAATGCCAAATTCTTACATAAATTTTGTGGTACAAATCCCAGAGCTCCGATAACTATCGGCACGAACTGTGCTTTTACACCCCACAATCGACAGATCTCGATTCCCAAACTCTGGTATTTAAGACGTTTCTCTACCTCTTTGGTTATGAAGTTGCGATCTCACGCCACAGCAACATCACCAAAAACGGCACTTTTTTCTGCAAATCCCGTATAACAATATCCTGTTTGTTTGCCGCTATCGTGCGATAAGATGGAATTTGATGCTCGTACAGTACTGGAAACATAAATTGATCGCGGCCGTCTGCGGCTAAGTTCAGCTTTTGCACGGCTTGGACAGCCCTTGTCATGACGAAACGTCGCAGGCGGAGCCTCACAAACCATCGTAGCCAATCTCAACGCAGGGGGGAGTGCCCTAACAAAATTACGTCGTACAAAATGGCGGGCGCCGCCAGTTCAGATGTGGAAGTATTTTCAAATGAAAAATACATGAAAGAAACACTTCAATGAACATGAAAGTAAATTCATTGAAATATATATGAACTCATAGCACTTAATCACTGTTAACACAATTCTTTTTTAAGAAATTGCATTGATGTCAGATAAAATAACACTAATTTTAGAACAATTACGTTCTTATAGATATTTAAATTCCAATATTCTTGTCCAAACGCAATTTATGAACTTTATCAAATGACCAGTTTACTACAGAATTTTGCGATAAGAAAAACGATTATAATTGCATATTTTCAATTGTTCATATGTATATTACATTTGCAAAAATGCAAAATACTGTCTTTCTCGAATCGTTAGGACTTCTAGGGAACCATTTCAATAAGGGAAAGTAAAATTCAAAGACCAGCTGTATATTTATCATAAAAGTAACAATTAAACTAGATATTAAGCAATTAATTTGCATCTCATGTCAAAATTGTTATTTTACTATCATCAAATCAGGGACAATTTGGGGACACTCCCCGGAAGGAATAGCGCACATTTCGGAATTGTTTATAAAATTGTTAATTGTTGCAAAATTGTTAATTCGCAGTTTTTGGTTCTGGGACATCAGAAAACCCTTCCCACTTTAGAATTGCAAAATTTGGAAATTGTTTATAAATTTTTAAATTTTACAAAAAAACGTATTGCTTTTTTAAAATTGCCTTAAAACGAGATGTAAAATTCCGCAATCTGATTAGCGCTTCCTTTCGTTTTCGAGATACGTAAGTGTTTATAAGAAATTAGCATGTCATGGCAACTATTTTTTTGGCAGTTCCCACGTTAAGCTTTTCTATAAGCCGTTTTGCAACGGCTTGCTTAGTTTCTCCGGCAAATACATTTGAAGTTCCTAACGGGGTGGAGGGGACAAGCTTCCACAACGCTTGCATTAATTGCCACGAAAATTGTTGCTGGTTAGATATTCCTGGTTTTCAGCTCCTTAATTTTTCATTTTATTCTAAATACTTTAAGTTCCATTTGTTTAACAATTACAGCATAAATTTTAAAATACTACTCGAGTCGGCTATCGAACAATCTTCAACTTGGAAGCAAGAAAGAGTCATCAATTGGCTTTCAGAAATACCTCCCGGTGAAAATTGCGTCCTTCCTCCACACGCTTCAAGGCGAAGTAGGCTGAGTTTGTAAGCATAAATCGTAACACTCGCTTTCCCTCGAGAAAGCCTTTATCCACCTTCTTAGGAAGCCAATTCTTTACATATAAAATTGTGGAAAATTTTTCAAATTAAATATACAAGAAAACAATAATTTTGCATTAATTGTCTTGACGTATAAATATTGACATTAAAGCTTCCAGCTCCTCAGTATTCACACGTTCCAAATACGAAATACATTGTTATAACATTCAAAATTTCATTCTAACCAGTAAGTCTGCTGCCTTTCGAAGCATATCGCATCAGTATGGAATATGCGAAAAAGTAATAATACTATTATAATATTGTAATGACATATGTTTATTTATGGACATGTGTAATTGAAGGAATGTGAACTTACGTATGCAGTTAAGTAAATTTCAATGAAGGTGCAAAGTTTGCAAATAAACATGTTTTTAAAATTCAATTATTCGAAGTTCAGAACAATTCCTAGACGCATTCTTTTCCATTCGACACTAACACGCCAATGATTTTTGACACTACCCTCTGAATCGAAGTGGATTGTTTGAGGTCATCGCTTATCGCGTCAAAATCATGGAAGTTTACACGTCTTCGAAATACGTATACGCCGAGGTCATCTTCATGAAACACAGAAAATCTCATATGAAAGAATCAGTCGTCATTTCAACAATGAAGCTACTACGACATAATAATCATAATATCCTCAATTTCGTTTACTTATTGTGTTCTTTGGAGCATGCTCCGTGTCTCTGAGTAGCAAACATTAACATAATCGTTAAAATTAAAAGTAACGATTTAGGATGAAGAAGTTCACATCTCCTTATAATTGTTTGTAGAAAGTCATATCAGGTTAGTATTATTGTCAATAAAATTGTAGTTTTATTTAATTTGAAATAATTGCTTGGATATTTTGGGGTTTAATTAAGAAAATATAGCTACCCGAAGTTGACGCTATGAAAAGTAAACATTTCGAGGTTTCCACTACGAGACGTATTTAGTCATCCCTATTCATTCGCTTAGTATACAGCAATCGCTTTCATTTATCATCGATCAAGTTACATAGGGTTTCTAATGTTTATATGATACCGGGTGTCCCAGCAAATATGGACCACCCCCATAACTTCTAAACGGTTCAGGGTATCGAGTTGCAGTTTTCGCTGAACAATGCAAAATCTTGGGGCAGGTAACAGGCTGGTAGAGGAATTCTCTATAATAGTTTTAGTTTTCGAGAAATTTAATCATCTTTGATTTTTTAAATTGAACTATATATTTTTTCATCAGCAATGTTATCATCATGAATATTGGAATAAAATGATTTATCATATGTTAGTATTTTAAGAGTAATTTGAGTATAAAATTAGATTTTTTGGCATCAGATTTTCAAGTAAACGGGTAGCCTTTGCAACAGTCGCCGTTTTGGGAAGGTGGCCTTCGCGACGTTGATACTGTTTTGTGAAGAGAGGAGTGTAAGAGAGATGACCGTGTAGGATGAAGGTGTAATTGCAGCAATTCATGATCTTGACATGAAAAACATATGAACAAACATCAATTTTAACGATCTGAATGAGAATTTTTCCCAGTTGTTCATCTGAGTTGAACTTTTCTTCTTCTGAAATTCCAAATCAACGATAATCGAAAAAACCGAAATAAAAATATTGTAGCGAAAACGATAATAATAATAAAATTAATAATAATAATAATAATAATAATAACAATAATAATAATAATTATAAAGGTCATTTCTAAATTTACCGAACTCGAACTCAGTGCAGAAACAAACTATCACTTTAATATATGGGAGGCGAATGAATTCTTAAAGATTTTCGTTGTAATATCTTGATTAATTCATCAAATAATAGATAGGTAGACATTTTCTCTTATTATTCACAGTAACTTAACTTCCTATTTAAACACGTACTACCAGAAGAACAAAGTAATAAAAAACTTGAAATACTCTTGACAGTTCTATTAGTGTAACTACCAAACTTTAACAAAAATGCATATCTGCATTCGCTACTGTTCATTCTGATTAGTGAGTTTCTCATTTCATAGCGCCAAGTGCTGCCTCAAACTTGAAAATGCAGAAGACGGAAGCGTATAGTTTTCTTTTCCATTTAAGAACAGCAGTCGTATGGTTGCAAAGTGGACGAGTGATCATTTTAATTAAAAATGACATTTACCAACGAAGAGACGGTGGTTGGCTTCTTATTCAGTTTGAAAATGATATTTATTATTATTAACATCTTTATGCTACCATTTTTTTATATCGTTCTTTGGAACGATCAATGTTTTGAAATTTTAGTAGAAGGCAAGTTAAATCCAAATAAATAAATGGAAAATGTCTCCCATTCTGATTGTCAAAATTGGTATTTCTTAGTGTGATGTCTGTGCCATCACTAAGAATTACTGTAGTTATGCCTCTTATCCCCCACTGCCACCCCTCTCAGTCAAGACGCAACAGTCTAGACGTCGTGATGGCCACCTTCCCCAAAAGACGAGAGTTGCAACGATTACCCGTTTAATTCAAAATCACATGTCAGAAAGCCTAATTTTATACTCAAGTTACTATCAAAATATTAGCAAATGATACATCATTTTAATCCTCTTTTCATGGTCTATCCATTGCTGGTGATAAAAATATATAGTTCCATTTAAAAATCGAAGATGATTATATTTCTCGAAAATTAAAAATATTATAGATAATTTCTCTACGGCTCGTTACTTGCCCCATGATTCCTCATTATTCAGCAAACACTTTATTTCGATATCCTGAACCGTTTAGAAGTTGTGGGGGTGGTCCATAGTTGGTGGGACCCCCTGTTTATGTAATAACATTAGAACTGCATTCTCACGGGCAGGAATTCGGGCTCTGTAATTATTCTTTTTTGCGGGTAACCTACTGTGTGGTGTGTGAAAGTGTATTTATTTATATATTTATTTTTACTTCCTCGTAAACATACGGAGTAACAAAAGTAATATTTAGAGAGGTATGTATGTAATGTTGCAGTAAATCGATGTCGAGAATTTAATGGAATTACACGTTTTGGGGACTTAAGTTGCCAAGAGAGTGTTGTTATTATATCAAAACGTCCGTCTCTCCGTCCATGTGTCCCCTGGTCTGTCTGTCTGTTTCTCTGTGAACACTAGTGTGTAAACTATTCGTAGAATTTTTGTCAAAACTAATTTTCCATTAACGATCTGGCCCGAATCGAGGCCCTGCGATTTTGAAAATAATTCTTTAAATTTTGGGGTAATTTAGTTGAAGTCCCTGGGAAGCATTTTCACACTTTTCTTAAAAACGGCTCCAAAGTTTTTCGACCTACATATGTAACCACAGTCGAACATCCGCCAACGTCGGAACTCGAACTCTAGGGCCTCGCGGTCAGTAACGTTACAGGGAAAACTGTAACGATGCCACTGAGCTATCGCAACCTTTGCAACGTGTACTTAAAAACATTGTAAGTCTTTTTTCATACAAAGTTTTAATTTTTCAATATTACAAATATTCAATTGTTTCATATTATTCGTGCGCATAGTAAATTTAACTTAATACTTCCTCGTGTGTAACAAATCGGACAAATTGTATATTTGAAAAAATTATTACAATACAATTAATTAATTATTACAATTAATACAATGAAGATCTATTGAGTGACAAAATGATATTCCTCTAAAACTGAAAAATATACCGAAACGAATGTTCGCTATTCTGGCAGTTTTCTGTGTACTATTCGTTACTTCTGTGAACGTTGTCTGAAGAATACACTGCGTTAGACGAAAGATAATTATACATATTTCTTTCTTAATGTAATCTGCTCTTCATTATTACTCTTTCAAATCATCTCATGTCCACGTTTCTTAAAATATGAGTGT
Organism: Teleogryllus occipitalis; assembly: GCA_011170035.1. NCBI lineage: Eukaryota > Metazoa > Arthropoda > Insecta > Orthoptera > Gryllidae > Teleogryllus > Teleogryllus occipitalis. The sequence goes on along the minus strand of BLKR01001024.1, from coordinate 1,521 downwards.
TTTTCGCAAAAGTTTGAGTTATATAGTGACAATATATATATGTTTTCGAACACCACCAATACACATGCTGGAGATTTATTTCCAAGTGCAATCGTTTTGAATATTAAATTTTAAAATACGTTTTATTTAGAATTTTGTCTGAAATAAACAGTAGCTTTTGCGATTTTTCGAAAGAATTTTCTGGCATCAAGAACATTGTAATATTCAAAACACTACAGCAGTGACCTGCCCAAGGACAATATCGTAGCGTATTTGGTTGGGTGGCTTCTTCTTGTGCTGAAGATCTCGGGTTCAAATCCTAGCCTGCACTACTTATTTTTTATTCTGTACATTAGAGTATGTATCTGACAAATGACTTTGAAATCAGTTGTAGACGTGGAATTTTATATATCGTTTTGCTTTTCAATAATTATATATTTTTTTGTCTCTCAGCCGTGTCTCTGTCATTCCCTTAAGGTTTATTAGAAGAATGAAGTGTTAGTAGTATAAAAGTTGTAATATATTACGTAACCGTTACCAATAAAACAAGAAAATAAGACCGGTTTTTTATTGTTTGTATTGGTAGTCAGATGAATAGAAAGTGAATAACTGCGTCAATGGTAGGTGCTTTCTTCAATTAAATATTTTTGAGAATCGACTAATTACCAGCTGCACTGAAACCCTTACTTTCCGAAAGAAAGCTGTAACGGCTATTCAAGCCAGCAGTGTAATTTGTGTTATCCTAGCTGGGAAGCGATAACCGAGCAAGTGGCAACAGCTCAGGATTTGGCAACAGGGCATTGGACACAGGAGGCCTGTGGCCGCCGCTTGGCTCTTTAACACGAGGATGGTTTCTTCATTGTAGGGAAGAAAGTGAGAGAGAATTATGTGAGCTTATTGCACTCGTCGGACACAAATCATGTGCGACCGCGCCATGTGTCTGCCTGAATTTTGACATTTGCAAACACGTTAGGAACGTATGTTAGCACGGTGTTTAAAAAATTTGTTCCTCAATGCTTCTGTGCGAAATTGGTTGTATTTTGATCTGTACGAGAATTCGTAAACGTGTTTTAAATTAAAAATTTCACAAAACAATATGAATATTGTCATCCATTTTTAACATGAATAAAGTAATATATTTACCCAACAGAAACTTGAATTATGAAGACAGAATATTAACAAAATAATTGGGATCCCTTAGACCAGACTTTTGCATCAATCAAATAAGCGGTAAATATTCTTATATTTGGTGCCCTCCCTGGCTACTAATCTGGTCACCCTAGAGGCGCCACTAGATCATAGCTACCTTAAAACACTAAGAAAGCAAATTCATTCACGTCTTAAATTCCCTAATATTCACTGATCACATATGATCCCGTAGGTCATATGTGGTCAGTTATGGGATTGAAAATAGAAAATACAGTTTGTCTAATAAAAAAAATATTTAACATGAGAGGTCTGAGAGACCGAAGTTCAATTGACCCTGCGACTACGGCAACGTTGCTGAAATCTATGTTGCAAAGACTAGAGACAATAATCAAA